>JAAAKL020003124.1:0-23967 GCA_010016065.2 Carybdea cf. marsupialis auct. non (Linnaeus, 1758)
TCGTACATTCCCTAAATATTTTAGTATGGCATATATACAGTAGTCCTCGACTGGTTTAATCAGTTGTGATCGGCTGAGGTAATACCGAACAGTCGAAGACAGCATCATCGCCGGATCTACTGTACATGTAGGAATTCGTTCGTAGAGTTCAGCAGATATCGCCCAGTTGTTGCCATTGGATACTGTGACCACTTTTTTATTTGATATAATATACACTGGAACGGTGCTAAAAGCTAACAGCAAATTGTATCGTACCTTCCTGTCACGCCTTGCCGCGCCGCCGCCCTTACATTTACTTACGTTTCTATGTTGCGGCATCTCTATCAGATCCGACTATTTCTCGGAACCTTGACTGAATTTACAAAGTTAAACTTTCAACGGAATCTGCGTATGTGGGACAGCTAAAACTGCTCAGATTATGGTAAACAACAAATCGTGGCTAGTCTTCGTAAATGCTTTCTTCAATTCTCTCAAAGTAAAGGAAATTCTTGATCTGAACACATGAAAAGCAATGCTGCCAGTAACAACTCGGCCTTCAGTCAACCCAATCAAGATTGTTTTAATCAAAGAGTGACTTGTAATCGATAACATATCCTATAAGGCTATATTCAAACTTGGCGATCTAAAAGATGTTAAACTATTATTTGGCTTGGCTTTTCTTCAAAACTTATCAACAAAGTCGCATTTCCTTTACTCTTGCCCTCGTTTTCATCTATTTTTAAGTTGAAGTTGAGGAGAGGACCCGTCTTAGGAAAAAATACAGGGCCTTCAATCAACAAACATTCCGACACGAGTGACACTTCATCGTCAATAACATATTTTCTGGTTTTAGTCTTGAACTTAACCCATATAGTTCGAAACTGGGTGAATCTTCTTGGCTATTTTGGCGACGAAGAAAAATACCTGATTGGGACTATGGACAATATTCTATTGAGCTAATATTTGTTTACTATCCGAGCATCCAAAAGAGTTGATGATCAATGGTTCTGTTTGCAAGCTACTGCTCACTTGCTAGCAAACATTGCCCTTCTATTAATGCTGTTGTTTATTTATGAACAGTGAATTGGCAGAGGTTGAATTGCAGCTAGTGTCTTGAGAAGCTACGTTGCTTTGACCGCCATCTTTAGTAGGCAGAGATGATGCATTTCTATTAGTGGGGCGTTGAAGCGGAATGTGGCGAGCAGCGAAATGTACAACTGATTTCTACTATTCTCTGATCGCAGTATGTCGAGGCGACATCGCTAGATATTACGTAATAACTACTACTGCGCACGTGGAGCAGCGAAAAATGCTGATCGTCTCGTCATTTTCCGCCTAGTCGAGACTAGGATAACGTACAGGGACTAGCATTGCCCTATAGAATGGTTTACGTCTATCTTTGTTAGTATCCAACGCTAATCGCCACTACTTTGAAATACGTGTTGATTCGCCGATGTTAACGGAAGCACTAGCAGTGGTTCAAGCTCTGCTAAATTCACGCTTTTTGTTAATAAAAAGCCACAAGTCACAAGCACAAGCGCATTGTACACCTCCTCTGTTAGCAAGTAAGCAGCGGGTTGATAAACAGAAGCCATTGATCATCGCTTTTGCCAAGCACGCTGATAAATAATAAACAGGGGCTTAACAGACGCTATTGTTCATGTGCCCTGAACGTCTTCCGAAGGAGGAATTTTGGACCCAAATAATGGCAAGGAACTTACATCTCATCTAACCATAGTTTTTGCATAAGGGGGCTTCATGACGCAGGTAGCAGGCCTACCTGGATTAAGCCAATTTAAAAGGGCTTCATGAGTTCATAAGGCTGCAGATTTTGATACCAGTTTTTGACTACAACATCTGCTTGGTACTGCCCTGAACATAAAAGGTGGCCTTGTTAGAACTTCCATAAGAAATTCTTAGTGGGTCCAATGCCGGAATGAGATTGATTGGAACGAGTAGATATATTGTTTAGCCAGTCCTAGCGACGTCAATAACCTCGCGCCGTCAATAACCTCGCGCCGTAAGGAGTTTGTTTTTTTTTGCGCGAGTTTCAACGGTCGAGCATAAGAGCCTGGTTACATGGTGACTTGTCGTATGGAAATCATAAACCTGTTTAGACTATGCGACAGTTTGGTACAAAACAGACGCGATCTATTCAAAATGTCTGGCAGCACATATGACAAGAAGATGACGTTCTGCTAGCTTAGTATTATGTTATGGTCATCATGATCTTTTAGGAAGTTAAGATATTATTATTGTAGGCAGGAGATGAGCTTTTAAAAGCCTCCAGGTATAATTTTGACCTGTATGTAATCAGTTAGGTGTCATTTCCAGACACTCATTTTTGTGTATAAGCTTGCATATCCCAAATTGGGACTACATTAGTCTGCCTGGGTTCTTTCCTCACTTGCTTATAACCACGATACATTTCCAAAACATTTCCAAAACATGCTTTAAGAACGTCTGTCTTCTCTGCATGCAACTAAAAGAGGTACACCTCCATATGTGCACCTTATTTCCAAAGTATTCATTTCATGCGTGAGACTGTAGGTTGGCAAACATACCCGAGTTTTTCAGTATCGTCGTGAATGCCTACGTTCTAGCTCTACATTGTCTCTAGAGATGATCTGGAGGTGCATGTATTTCAACTATTCCTCCAGTTTATTCTATATATGTAAATGTTAGTAGCAGGGGGAGAACTGGACACTAAGAGCGCAACTGAGATCTTATTGTGATTATTTTTTTCCTCTGTCATAGATCCATCTTCTAGATGCCGGCTGTGGAACTGGAAATTACAGTAAGGCCTTCCTCGATCTTGGGGTTGGAAGGGTATCCCTGGTGGATGCTAGCCAAGGTATGCTGGAAAAAGCAAAGAAAAAACTAACCCCCTATATTTCCGATGGGAAAGTGGGTTACCTTATGCAGCACCAATTGCCATCCCTCCCCTTTGGAAATGACGAATTTGATGCGGTGACCCTTATACAAGTTGCCCATCACATAGACGTTCCAAATACTGGATTCCCAAACTTTAGAAAATTGGCAGCCTCTGCCTATCGTGTATTGAAGCCAGGTGGAGTGTTAGTTGTGAATTTCACTGCTCACGAACAGCTCATATGTGCCACATGGTATGCGGCTTTGTTGCCCAGAACAGCTCAAGACTTTACTCACCGAATTGCCTCGCATGAAGAATTATATGATATAGTCAAGGGGGCTGGCTTTGCTCATCTCTCTCTTTTTGTACAATATGATGAACGTTTTGTTATGGATAATTTGTTTTTGAACCCTCAAAATGGTATACGAGATACGGCGTGGAGAAAACAAGACTCGATTTGGAAACATGCAGAAGACTTGGGTGAACTTGAAGAGGCATTTAAAAAGTATGATGATCTTGTACAGGAAGGGAGTTTGAATGACTTTATTATGGAACAGAACTTGATTGCTGAGAGGAAGGGATCAACGACCACGCTGTTTGCACAAAAACCGATGGAAAATTCAATCTTGAGTTAAACATTACAGACGTCTGATGCATTGGGTTTCATATTGCAAGGCCTGTGGAGTGCATCAGAGTAGTGATGATTGCAATGGAAACGTGATGCTACATATTGAGTTTTTTGCCACGGTGTAACAATTGTAAAATGGAACACTAATAGGGTATTAGAAATATCATTCTGTATCGTAATTTCAAGTACCGCGATGCTAATGGAAAATACAACGCATTTCAAAATTGTGTTGATGTTTGCCTTTTTATTATTCGTTTCTATAATTCATTTACGAATCATTTCAATCCAAATGGGTATGATAAAATCAGGCATTTTACACATCACTTGCATTGAACTCTGAAAACTTTGTAATATGGTTCTGATAAAAAATCTTTGTCTAACATCAAATTATGTGAAAGCCATCAAGTTCACTATTTTTGAATTCTCTTGACTGTTTTTTATTTTTTGGAAGGTCTGTCGTATACTTTTAAATCTTTTTGAGTCAGTTTATAATTTGAAGGTAACTAGTCAAAACGGACTCAAGTAGTGGAAGTAAATAACTAAAGATTTTGTAATAGGAAACAATCGAACTTCAGATTGATTTGATGTTCTCGATAGGAGGAGCGCTCAACTCTTCAGTCATTTGAACTACCTACTTACTGACTGATAGCTGGGTAGACCGCAGTAACGTACACCCCTCACCACCCATTTTTATTAGGCGTGGCAAAAGAGTGACTAGGATGGTCATTGCAAATGCCGGTACAATGCATCCGACGGGCTTTTACAGTGTCTGTCTTTCCGATTTCCCTGTCTTGAGATGGTTAGGCCCCTTGACTGCGATGAAAAGAAGTTGCCAAGGTTTCCCACGGCTGGAATCGAACCCGGTGGTTATCAAAGCAATCTTTTAGGTCAATATGGCAAACTATATATTGATTGATTCATGAATATCAGTTGTAGTCATGTCTGTGCAACGTTGAAATGTATGTATAGCTTCCTTTATCTTGGTTACTATGGTTGATAAGCTAAGCAGCTGTAAGGTGACTTTTTGGATAATATCAAGCATATTCAGCAATAGGAGGCTATGCAACATGACTAGGCTTAACAGGGTCTAGAAGCTATGGCGGTCGGGCATCCACTTGGAAGAAGGACGTAATGTTTGTTTTCTTTTACCCTCTTCCTCCAGATAGTACGTATTATTTCAAGGGTCCCTATACAATTCTTTTGCATCTTCTACCTTGTAAATCGTCTAAATTGTAGGCCTCAAGAACTAATCAGTTTGATGTGGAATCCTCCTTTACCATTTAGTCATTAGTCATTAGTATATTATCGTTGATGTTCATTTTCCTATACCATAAGTAGGGTCTGAGATTTACTACTAACCTAAAGAGTAGGGCAAGTTATCACATGCCTGTTTAGGTTTATTTTGTGTCTGTCAAAATCATATCTTTCTTCCTTAAATGAAAAATTGGTATTATGAAAGAACTAATTAGTTTCAGGTCTCTAGTTTATTTTTTGTTTGTTCTCTTTGGAGTTTATTCAAATGATCAGGCCCAAGAGTATGCGAGGCAAAAGCACTGATTGTCATAATTTTTCAATGTAGTTTGTGCTGTCGACATGTTTCACCCCCCTTTTCCTCAACGAAATCTACACCCCCGAAAGTATCAATAAATTGACGATTCTACCCAACCCCGTTTGGATCAGAAATCATTGTCGGAGGCCAGGCAGTGAAAACAAACACAGAGAGTCAGTAGGAGGCTATCAAAGATGGATGCCGAATAAATACAAAGCAGATTTCTACGCAAATTGTTCTCAACGCCTAAACTTTACAAGTGTTTTAAAGAAAAAAATTATTTGTATTGCTTTCCGGGGGAGCTATATGACATTAGGAAATCTTCCAGGGAGTACTAAGCGGGCCTGATCTTTCCACACGCGAAAGGAAGAATTACAGCTGACGGAGAAAGAGATTACTTCAGAAAACAAACGGACTACAATGTATGGTATATACGAAATATTGATTCTGTTTGATGAGCAATGACAGCTCCCAGGAAAAAGTAGTAAGAATGCACAAAAACATGGCATTTCCTCACACAGATTTACCATGTCAGCTAAGCATACCTTCAAGGATGTTACAGGAAAACTTTCACAAAGTTTATAAGACGAATAATTAGCGCACTTCACAGAAAATGGTAACGTATCTTTCTATTTAATACAATATTTCATCTATCTTTCAATAACACACTATTTACATAACTCTAGAAGTTTATACAAGTAGAGCGGTGGCAAAACGGCAGTAAGATAAGGACTCCCACTTTCCCCGTCATTAAGGCCCTATTATATTAGCTTTATATTTTGATGTAATCAAAGGAAGAAGGGGGTATTGTACGGATCTATTCAATCCAGAGACGCAGTGAGGGTGAGTACGACGCTTGAATTGTATTCGTAAAATTTTTCCAAAGTTTCGTAAAGTATGTAACTATTTCACTAAATGCCTTTGTTGACATCCAAGGCGTCTTCATTGCGTTTGTATCCTTTTACTGATATGTGTTTTTCGTGTAAGCCCTACTTTCACAGTTTTCCTTTCAAAAAGCTAAGACAATCTCTCCGTCGAGCTGGAAGGGCCTCAATCTTCTTGCATGTCTGCTTCAAGTCTACTTTAAGTCTACTTGTTGTCATGGCAATCGGCTGGCATCATTCAGTTATGCAAGAGTGCAGTTTTTCCAAAAAATAGGGCAAATATTTTTAAATTTTTTTTGGAGGGGGTTGGGGAGGGAAAGGGCAAAAACGACAAAAAATTCTTTGCTTTGATTGAAGTATCAGTAACATCTTTCAGGATTTACTAAGTAAAGCGTTAAATACGAGAGATGTTCCCTTTAAACTTTCGTTGAGGACAGGAGGCCATTGAAGATCTCCAGACTGCAGACAGGTTTTTAAAAAGCACAAAGAGAGCTTTTAATAGGTACGTTGCTATTCCTCGTCGGCTCCATTTATCCATGTTAAAC
This sequence comes from Carybdea cf. marsupialis auct. non (Linnaeus, 1758), assembly GCA_010016065.2. NCBI lineage: Eukaryota > Metazoa > Cnidaria > Cubozoa > Carybdeida > Carybdeidae > Carybdea > Carybdea cf. marsupialis auct. non (Linnaeus, 1758). The sequence goes on from JAAAKL020003124.1 coordinate 6,458, forward strand.
CCCTGTTTGAACCCCATTGATCTATAATACTTTTCATTGCATTTATAAGAAGATGAAGGTACACATCGGCTTTACGAAATCTCGATTGTGAATCACAGGGAACCTGATCCCCCGTCTCTACATATGTGCATTTGACCTATTGAACTCTATACAAATTTCAATGACTTCAGTTTGCTTCATCACTGAGCCGAGATACCTTACAAATGTGAAATGTGAAAGTTAATACACAACGTATGTGACCTTGCGGAACCATTTCGCGGACGCAGTTGACATGGTTGTACCGGATATATTCGATTTAGAGGTGGAGGTTTTTTCTGGACGAATTTAGGATCTATTATACATGGGCATATTTGAATCAGGCCGTTTGAAATTCTATTTTTCGATGCAAAATAAGAGACTGCCGGTATTTCGGACATTTCTTACCAATATTTTTGCCTGAATAAAGACAAACATTTTTGTTCGAATTCAAAACTATGAACAAATGTGGCCAGAGGGCAGTGACTTTTGTTCGCTCCCATTCCGTACGTCTATGTTAATGGACCTCACTAACAGAAGAAGTTTGGAAGAAAGATAGGAGAATGAAGTTACAGGCGATGTTCCTTGTACTGTGTGACATACGGATGTGAAACCTGGACTATCTTGGAAAGCAATTGAGAGGAAGATATTAGCTGCTGAAATGTGGTTTTTGCGCCGAATGCAAAGGATATCTTGGATAGAGCATGTATCAAATAAAGAAGTATTACGCCGTGCGGATACCCAAAGACATTTGAATCACAACATCAGAAAACGTCAGCTACCTTTTCTCAGTCACATCATCAGGAAGGCAAATCTAGAACGCCTTGCTTCTGGCGGGAAAATATAAGGCATAAGGAGTAGAGGCAGACAAAGAATCACCTACATGAGCAATACGTTAGCCATATTAGGCGAGCGTTCAACCGACATTTTGCATGAAGCTACGGACAAATTTCTCTGAAGTGTTATGGTCGCCAACGTCAGTTGACATGGAAGAAGGAGAAGACTGTGTGAGCAGATAGAGAAACCCCTGATGACACCCCTGATTAAATAGCAGTATGAAGTAAGAAGATAATCAGAAATACAGTGAGGAATGACCCAGTCTACTTCTATGACGTTTTACATGAAGAGCAACGCCAAAGCCCTTGTTATTTTAGGAATATATCGCCTAATTATCATCGAGATTTGTATCAAAACATATTTTTCGAAAATCCTTTGATAAATGCTACAATCTATAGATTACACAAAATGATAATCACATGTCACTTTCTATTTTTAAAAGATTCTATGCCCTTCATGGATAAATTACTTTAGAAAATAATTTTGATTCTATTTCTTTATGTGATTAGTTCCTCCTTGCACCCTTTGAGCCTTCTCAATGAACTAATAGAGCTAAAGATGTGTTACAGATACTCTGTATGATTCAGTAGGATTTTTAAGGTTTTCCCTCCCACTCCCAAGTCATGTTACCTCGTATCTGACACCGATCTAGAGTATATCGGATTTATAGATATCCAAGTCATAACTAATCCAAAGTCTTCTCTACAAACTCTTTTGTCATTTTGGATCCTTCTCAGATGCTGTATCATTTATTTGTGCCATCTTTCTCCTACAACATGAAACACTGACGCTTTATTATATAGCCATGAGGGTAGAACATGCATGATACATGGATTGAGTAACATGCAATTTGTAACGTTCAAGAGCATCCGTGATCATCTAGTATTTGTTGAAGTTCATAAACTAAGACTCCATATGCAGAGAGAGAAATAGGAACAGGGCTGTTACTAGAATTATAGATATATATATATATTTAAACTGTAAGTTTTTAACGTGCGCTGGGTAGGCTAATATCTAGTTGGTAGAAAACAAGAAAGACAAGGGTCTCTGGGTACTCCTTATTTTTTAGCAATATCTTCAGTTGCTTGATGTTATTAATAAAATTACAAGGATTCGTTCGATGTCATTACAAAATGACGTCAAATTTGATGCTTGCTTCACATTTTTGTTTGAAACTCGTGTATAACACTGATCTCTAAAAAACACTGGATCGAGCATCTTCCGTCTGAAAGTGAGGTCAGACTTTGGACGCCATTTCAGTCCCCATCACATAAAGCTTATAAACAATGTTACGCAGCATGGCGGACTTTCCCGCGCTATTTTAACTAATGGGGACCAATACTAGTGACTACACTTTTTCGTAGTTGGAAACAATGGAAAGCTCGATCCAATCTTTTTTAGGGATCAGTGGTGTATAACCACATCAAATATATAGGTCGATCTGCATTTTTGAATCTTACAATACATTTAGTTTTGGCTTGTATTTTCTTTGAAAGATGGCTTCATATTTTCTTCTCAGGACTTAGTTACTTTGTGAAAGCGTGTAAAAAGGAAAGATAGTAAAATGTCCTTTTCCTCTACTGTCGTTAGGTGTTCTTCCACATTCAACTGCTGATACTGTGGTTGTCTGGTATGCTGTTGGTACATTCTGATCCAATCCCTTAGTTTTTAAGTGTAAAACTCTGACCCATGATTCCGTACGGGGGTTCATGACACAGTGTGGCCCTTTTAATGCCATCGAACATTCGATTTCTAAGAATTATTCTACGTGTAATACGGACTTGCTCTAATTCTTTCAATATTTTAATAGTATGCAAAAGTAAACAATTTTTAGTGACTTTTTCTATCAATATCGCCAAACACAGCATATAACTCAAAGAATATTTGGAAAGAAAGTCGGTTATCATAAAGCAAACGTTGATAAATTCCTCTTTGAGGCCAGTACTTAACGATACGTAAGGATATCTACTAACAGTAGTTGAAGACGTGAGTATAGGCTTCACTACGGGATACAGTTTTGGTACTATACTGATAAAATTAGACGTAGATGTTTATCATGTTTCGAGAGATACTTCTCCCATCTTCAAGCTAACGGACTCGGGAATATTTGGCTGATTTATATAACAAACTTGCAGGCCTCCTAGGAAATAGGATTTGTTGGAGAGGTGTAAGGAAGATGTGTGTTCTTGAGGACTTCTATATCTTGTTCTGGACTTGGTCTTTTCTTTCTCCTTAAAGCTGCCTTGATGTCGTTTGGGGTGTATCCGCGGGATGCGAGGACGCCTTAAAGGTGTTGTTCTTATGTAAGTAGGACGGCAGGATTGGTTATGAATAACTATCTTGCTCTCCCAAGTGGGGTGGTGATGACGCTATTGCGTGCTGAGGTTAGATGGGGTGATGTGTTGTTGAGTTATTGGTCGGTGCGGGTTTGTTTTCTGCAGATCTGGCCCAAAATGCTGTCATTTGTCTTTCTGGTAAGAAGGGCATATGGGAGAGGTAGTTTGTTATCTTCCTCTGTTTCCATGGTAAATAGGATGTTTGGGTGGAGACTGTTGATGCGTTCAAGGAAGCTGTGTAAATGTGACTATCGTCAACGTGTCTTTTTCCCAAATGGACGGTTTCTCCTCAACAGTGGCCAGGGCTATACTTTCGAAAGCCTGTATGAACATTTCGGCGATGATAGAGGATATAGGAGCTATCATGGGACGCCAAGGGTCTGTGTATAAATCTCTCTATCGAAGAGGAAACAGGTGTTGTATAGGAAGACGTGGAGGATCTCTATGATATACGACGATTTCATCGACGTTCTGGATTCAAGAGAGGTGTTAAAGTTCAGCAAGTCTCGGACGACGTGCAGCGTATCTGTGATCAGAATACTGGTGTATACAGAGGTATCATTAAAGGAAACTATGATTTCGTCAAGGTTTACTCTTTTTCTTTGATAAAAGTTGCGTATTCGACTGAGTTGTTGCAGTGATGGGCCTTTGATTTCGTGCACGGCGAGAGAAGATCAGCTTTATAGTGGGAAAGTGAATGGAGAGGGTTGTTGGGGTACGAAACTAATCGTGCTATTGGCACATTGGGCTTGTGTATTTTAGGCAGTCTATAGAAACGTGAAAGAGAAGATTCCTAGGGTTAAATTTTTAAGTACAGGTTGTTACCTATGAACCCATTGTTACGTAGGTTGATGAGCATCCTACTGGCTTTAGTTTTAACTGTGTGAATTGGGTTCTTCGTCAAAATTGTGCAGGGTACATTCTGCAGGTGGTCAAGGCACTTTTGGATGTAGTCGTTTTTATTTAGAGTGACTGTGGCACGACATTTGGCAGCTGGGAGGATGGAGACTGAGTACAGGGGCCGCGGAGCTGGGGGGCGGGGGGCAGCCTCCCCCCACTTTTTTTGCAAGTAGAAGTGTTAATAATGTGTTTTCACAGAGTTGTAATACAGGATTAGAATAAGAAGTGATCTTGGCCCCTCCACTTTCAAAACCGTTGCGCGGGCCCTGGAGTAATCTTCATTTAGGGTGCACATGGCCTTTCTTTCCTCTTAAGTGAAGTATCTGCAGGTAGTTTTGATGACTGGAGGGAAAGACTCTTTTTCGCTCGTATTGTGTTTAATTCACTCTTTCGGAGGTCTCTCACTGCTGATTCTACGGCTGACACTATCTACTTTAAAGGAATGGCTCTTAACGGTGTGGAGAAATTAAGGCCATTTTAAGTAGGGATTGTTCGAAAAGGTTGCGGCTGGAAAGAGTGACAGTCATGTTTGACTGGTCTTTGTTTTGCATACCTGAGGGTCCTTGTTTCTTAAGGTTTTTCAACATTTTTGGGTGTCTCTTTACAGAGTAGTCATCATCTGTAATTTTTTTCTCTGCTGTTAGGTCGTGGTTGTCGTATGCGGCAAGGGTGTCAAGGAGGCCAGAACTTAAATCTTGGTGGTTATGGTACGCACGTCGTGACCGCTACTCATGATTAAAGATGGATGCGTTCTTTAAAAAGTTGGTAACTTGTTCTCTCTAGCATGTACGTGTCTCTGCAGGTTATAATAGGGGAGACATAGGCCCTTGGAAATTGTGGTTTGTAAATTCTGCGATCTTGATCTTGTTACGTTCCAGACGGTGGCACAGTTGAAAAACTATGTCTCCATGATCTCTTCTACTAGTTTTAATAGCCATATCGAAGGAAGCAAAACAACACAAAACCCAGCATGGCACTACCTCTTCAACAACTCTGATTTCTGTTTTCTAGAACGTCGGCAATCTTACAATATGAATCAGTGATCAGCCCATTAGCCTGAAGATGGGAGAAGTATCTCTTGAAACGTAGCTCAGAAAGTGCCTTGGATAACAAAGAAGGCTGTAACCTATTCCTATGATATAAGCAAAGCGAAGTAATCGTTTTTTATGTTTATCAATTAATGATTTAGCATATTATTATTTGAAATACGGAATAAAATAGAGAAAATCTGACCTTTGCCTCATTTGATTCAGTAAATTTTGGATTCTGCTCCCAAGACCATTTTTCCACCATATCTCTCCACCAACTGCCAACAGCGATAGTATGATACCAACAGCCAAGACAAGGTAGACACCAAGCATCTCTTTAACATCAAGTCTAGATTGAGACACTGGAAAAATGAATTCAAACTTTAGGATTTTAGGTCTAAAGTAATTATGACTGCTGTTTGTAAACAGGATGTTCGGCATATGCCGTCTGTCTCTTGATCGAGGGAATAGAAAAAGAGTCTCCAGCGCCTTGCCACAACCACCACCATTTCTCAAAAGTCCTTGTTTATTCTTGATTTCCGGCCGAACATTTTCACTCTTGTACCCCATGTTTGTCTTATAGTCTTTCCGGTATGAATTCCTGTTACTTACTAACAAAGAATTTACCTCAAAGTTATTTCCAAATTTGAGTATTTAATAATGGTATAAAAATGTAATTGAAGTCGAACAATGTTCCAAATTTGAGCTCATTTACTGGTATGGCTGGACATACAATCACAACAACAAGTTTGTATGTTGAAGAAACACTACTGCATAAGAAATACAAAATATCTCCTTAAAATTCATCTTTTATTTTTATTGAGTCAGGGTATGTGAAAAGCAGCTACTTCTTGTTTCAAAGAAATTTGTTTAAATACAAGCTCAAGTCTGATTAAATTGTGGATCATGTTCATGAGGAGCAAGGCTGTCATAAATTTATATAAGTTTATTTATACGTCCATTCATTTATTTACATGTCAATGGCATAACTACAAAAATAATATCGAAGGTGGGTTGGGGATGGTGTGGGGGTGTAAAATATAAAGGCTCAATTTCCACCTCCATTTTAAACCCATGAAATCAAAGAAAATCAAGATTATCAAGGAGATAGAGTCTCAATTCCCCTCCGCGATGGTTATACCTGTGCAACTGCTGTTACCAATAATTCAATATCTGCTTTTAGTACAGCTACTGTTGAAAAGGAGAAAAGAAATGTATGATGATTTAAAAGGAAACCGTATGCCCCAGGTATCAACGTTAAGAACAACTATAACAACTCAATGTAATACTATGTATAGCAAGAAGTTTCCACTTAGTAAGAGTCACGAAGAAAGTAGTGTAATGATTAGCCGCTGTGAACTTAAGATCTTCAAGAACTTACACTTCTGCAATAGATGGTCTCTGCCAGTACAATAATTAGCTTGTTTGTACAAGTGTTAATACGTAACGTATAGTAGTTGTGAAAGTGTGCAGTGGCAACAAGAGATGTTATTCACATTTCTGTTACATCGATTGTCTTCACAGAGACCATTACATTACTTCTCATGCCATTCGATAAATTGCTCGCTTATTTGTGTAGCAGAGATTAGTCAGTTACTGTTGGTGATTTGTTATTGTTGACCAGTTTTGTTTTAGACAAAGATTGACCCCTGATAAGTTGGATTTTCATTTCTTCTCTATTCTGCCTCTTTCTTATCCCTGTTGACAGGATTGGTATGCACATAGTTGCGGATGATCTGTTCTTTAATGGAAAAGAAGATTTTATCAAGATATGCTCTTCTGAAAATGCAAAGTAATTGCATGTAATGATAATATGAGGGGGAAATCTTCAAAATGATTATTAAGTATAAACAAAACACATGTAATGTGTACATTACCCTCTTGCTGCGTTTTGGGGCACTGATTTCTGTATTCCCACCACTTTCGTTCAAATGATTCTGTTACTCCTTTTTCTTGCAAACGGAGAATACCAAGCGATAAGCTATCGACAAATTTTGAGTTTAAGGGAAGGGCAAATGCAAAACTCATTGGTTGTAGAACGTTTGGTACTGTAGAAGAAAGAAAAGGAAGAAAATCAGTCTGTCCAATCTAAAGGTGTAGGCATAATAAAAGAGTAAAGGAATCGCAAGAAATTAAGTTACTCAATGGACATAAAATAACTACTATTACTACTACATGTATGGAAGCATTTATGGACATGGGAGGAGGGTGGAGCTAGTTCGATACATTTCTTCAGCGCTATTAATATTTACTTCCGTTGTACCAAAGGACTTTTTCTCTTTTCTTCCACCATTTTAAACCAAACCGATTTGTTGTTATTACTTTTCTTTCTAATGTCTTTTGAAGTGAAACTATATTTGGATTGTCGTTACCCTAGTGACGTTTAGCAAATAGACATCCCCTTTGCACAAAAACAGAGCTTTACCCCCTAAAACCTGTACAGCTGACTGCTGTCTTACATAAGGTGAAGTGATGGCAGACTATAAAATTACGTAGGAAACACGTCCTTTCCGTGGCAAACCAGATAGCATCACGAAGAGGGTCCTTGAAAACAAGGAGGTGTGTGCAGCCTGGAGTTGTCCTGACTTGCACTGAAATTCTTGTAGAGGCAGAAATGCCAAGGCTCATATACCCTGCCATCTACTGCACTGCTAGCATGGGTGGACAACTATTGATCAGGGATTGAAGCGTCTCTAGCTCCTACAGTAGTACAATACTGTTGAACGGGGTGATGACTGTCTTCTACTATCGTAATTTCTTCTCTTTTTGAAATTTTGCTGCAAAACCAAGATTAGAAAATGGTGTCTTTTCCAATCCGACTACTTTAACACCAACAACTCATCTTCGTAAAAAGAAACAACAGTTTCTGTCAGTTTTGCTAGGCAAAGTTTTGATTCTGTAATGATTTGTCTCTGTCAGCAGATTTTTCCACAATTGTACTGTAGTACGGGACGCTGTAAAATGCCAGAATTTTAGAGATGTGTTTTGCTAGAATTGCCCAGTTATATATATATTATAGAAATTTTCTTGCCAAGATGTACTTTCCTAGAATCCTTTTGTGAAAGTAGATACTAGTACCCTAACCCCTAACCCTAATTTGATTCTAAGAAAGTACATCTCTAACTATTCTAGCATTTTACACGTTGTACTGTAGTACAACCAAGGTCAAGTGGTCAACAATTTTATTCAGAACTTGAGACCCTGATTTCAATTGATGACCTCAATAATACAAAGCAATCCCAAAATGTACACAAAAATTAATTTGAAATATATTAGTTTAGAGAGCATTAAAATAATCACCACGAGACAATTTTAAATGGTATCGAAAACAAGAACACGTTGTTAAAACAAACATTTAACGGGTCAACTATTTACACACGAGAAGTTTGTGCTTTAAAACTAAAATAAAAGAATTAAAACACTTATTGGAGACGATGGATTCAATATTATGTTTACATCTCCCCTACAATCTCAATTTACTACTCAGAAAAACAACTGCATAAATGAACATATATTTCAATATAACTGTAACATGTCCAATCTATTTTTCTTCCTTTTTTCTTTTGTTTAAAATAAGAAAGCATTTTCCATATTTAGAGATGTAAAGTTATAGTAGTAAAATTGGGAATAATGTACGTCTTGACAGATGTTGTTTTCCATTTACGGAAATATCAAATGAATCTCTATGTTCTCTGTTGGTGAAAAAGGTTAAGGTACAATGCAGAACCACCGTAGAGTGAAACTTTTTACGATAATCGACATAAAAAAGCTTATAGAATGCAATTTGAAACTACCTACTCAGAGCTAGCTCGCAGGGTTTACGTCCAGCGATGTATTCAAGAAAAGGTTTTTCGCCGATAAACCCAGTTTTTCCCTCTCTACACTTCTTAGATCCCTCAAGGTGATCCTTGACGAAAAGATTGGCTGATTTAATGTCATTCCAAACAGAACGATGAATTGGAACTCTGGAAATGTTTAGTACATGTGCAATTGCGCTGTCTTGGATAACCGTCATACGGTATCCCTGTGATCGTGCAGCTTCAAGCGAATCTACAGGCAATGACGTATCTTTCAAGGTTAGAAACGAGGCTAGGTTGGCAGTGTACGTAGCATTCCATATAAGAATACAAAACCAGAAACAGCATGCTAGCACTCGCCCTGTGTGAATTAAAAAGTAAAATTGATTAACTGGATAAGAAAAAATAAATGAAAGGTCAATGAACATGAAAAATTAAGACATATTTATTGATACAAAGGCAAAGACCCGAAGCTGTCCAATACGGCAACAAAGGTTTACGAAACAATTTAGCATTGTAGAGATTATAAATACAAACAATTTGTTTTGTTATACAATGCGCAAATTTTAAGGGAAATCTTATGTTCATCACAGAGGACATTTTGTATTAAACCTCTTCAAATTTACCTCTGCGTTCTTTTATCAGAATTTGTCATTACTGTACATTCATACTTTAGGATTGTCAAATTTGAATTATGTAGAATCACTGAGACAATTTCAATTGCAATATTTCATGTGAATGTGGAAGTTTCATGAAGAAAAAAATGTAAGGTGGACACATTTATGATGATCATTTGGAACACGTTAAGTTTATGAGATATTTTGTTAAGTTTTTAAACCTACTTAGAAGAAATAGTTTTTTAGCAATGATGTGAAAGTTTTCCTACCATTTATGATTGTGTTGTTGATTCTAGGTTTCAATACCTAACTTATTTCTTTCAATAGCTGTATTCAATAGTATTACAAAACCATATCGTTTAGTCATAATCTAACAAGGAGCATATATCAGCGATGAAAAGTATAGTCACTTTCTCGACAACGTTTAATGCAACATTAAAGCTCTCAGTTTCCTAGTTATCTGTTTCTATTTGAGCAATTTAAATAGATGTACAAAATAAAATATTTGGACCAGGTCACAAACTAGAAAAAGTAACGTTTCTCTCATTCAAGAAATACATAAAAATGCACAGATTTATTATTTCGATGTATGCTTTACTCCGAATGTATTTCAAAAATAGGTTTTTACTTTAGAAAAGTAGGAGGAGGAATTTTATTGACAGAACAGTTTTATCTCCCAGGTGAACAAGGACTCAGAACATTTATGTATCGGATAACTTTCGGATTGTTTTCTTACTTTAATTCTGTTTCTTCTCAATTTAGAAAAGGATTTCCGTTGATTTCACCTTTCGATAATATCATTACTATTATTATTTTTACTATTATTATTTATACTATGATTATCATTATCATCATCTCAACAAACATGTGGTCAAAGAAATACAAAGTTCCGAGGATGGTCGAGTTACAAACACTTTACTGCCTTCACAAGATCTATCGTCAAAGTTCTGTTATATCAATATTCTCCTGTACACTTGAAAATCGATCACATTGCTCTCTCGCAAAGAACGTACGCTATACAACCTCTATTCAACAACTCGCTTCTTGCCCTAAAGAATTTGTAGCTTTGGAAACTAACAACCAACAGCCACTGTTTCGCATGCCTGAGGCCTCAAACTTCTCAGCGTTTAGTCTCTGGCTGCTCTTCTAAGTTAGATATCATTAGAGGCATGACTCGGTGTTAATGCCTAGTGATCATTTTCTCCACTCCTGTCACCAAGACCTACACATCTATTGTGATATTGATAGATTAGATTATACCTCTCCCGCTATGAAATCGAAAGACGAATTACGACCCGATACGATTGCCAAGAACAATAAATCGTAGTGTATTTTGCAACTTAAAGTAGGGTTTGAAACTAATTTGAGATTGTACTATGATCGCAAATCACTAAAAAAATGTTAAAATTAAAATTGAAAATGAAAATTGAATATACTTTTATTTATTTCAATTTACGTCCTATAGACGAGATTGCTACTAAAAGTCAATGTTTCGTTTCTATGACACGTAATCTGCAAATGGCTAGCAAGGAATATCTATAGAGAATGATATTGCTTGTTAAATTTTGAGGCAAGAATTTTATTTTAAATTTAGGTAAGCATAATTAAGTATTTTAAAAGAAATAGGGTGCCAGATCTTGGTAGGAGACATATATCATTTGCATTCCTGTCTAATTGATTCTAAGAGAGTACGAGAATGAGAATGGCAAAGACAATTAATTAAAGTCCCGTTAAAACAATAGCCCACAAGGATAAAAAATACATGGGTAGGGCTAGGATTGAGCTCCGAGCCTATCTGTCCAGTGTGGTCAAGCGGGGGCGTGGGAACTTTGAAAAGAATAGAGGAGCAAATTGCTTGAGGTCCGAAAATGTATCCGTGTATTTGAAACGTGAGCACACGATTGATCTATGGTATGGGACATACTCAAAGTTATATACTCGTATATAATTTCATATATACCAGTACTAACATACACCCCTTATCCGCAGGTAACTTGTAAATTTCAACGGAGACTGGTTGTTCTTAAATGTTCTTTAGTTATAAGGTTAAATTGTTTTCATCTGTTTCTACTACAGATAATTCATTGAAGAACGATATGGATTCGTGTACATCGTTGTATTTACAATTTGTACGCTTTCAGATACTGACATTTGCGGTAGGTGCTAGCCTTCTTGTGTTAAAGCTCCTTCAGATCTCGGGGAGACCACCGTCAGCTTCTTCTTATTCTTTGTTTGCTCTTTAAGTTTAAATTTTTCGGCAAGTCCAAGCTCTCCTGCAAAGTCGATTTTATAACAAATTCTTGCACATACCATAACGCCAAACAATGAAACGATAACCTTACAAGTGCCCGAAAGTCTTTCTTCTCTCACTAGTCTTAATGATGAATTGTCAAGGCTCATGTTTTCAACTCTTTTCTCTTATATATACAGCAATGTAAGATGAGTCGGTCTTTGTTGGGTGATTGTATACCACATTTAAGTTTTCAGGCGCCCTAGTGCAGAAAAAGAATGCTTGGCAGAAGCCACAGATATTAGTAGGCTAGTGCACGCCTGCAGTGCTAAAATTACGTCTCTGAATACATCTTTTGTCGCAGGTGGTAGGCAAATAGAGTCTTTGCAGCAACTGCTGTGTTTAGCTGTGTATCATCCGTCTTTCCGAAGACAATTTGAAGAAAAAACATCAATAGATGATAAAGTTGCTTATCATATTAATGCCTGAAAATCAAGGTAACACCTCAGAGACCTCGGCAACAATAAATTTTAGATCATATTGAGCAGCAGAAATTATAAATTCTTCATGAAGAGACACATAGTGCCTCAATGAACTGTCAAATCGATGCTATAGTTTATTAAGAATGCAACCAATTACGGAAAAGTATTATCCTTTCCAGTTTTCGTATGTGGAAAGAGGAGCCACGCCAGATTTGTACAGATATCTGGAAGATACTTCAACATTTCTGTTTAACAAGGGCATCTGGGTACTTTCGTTTGTCTCCACCTTGTCGTACAACAACGTAAATTCTTCAGGGGCAGTTGCTTCTCTTGCCCCCTTGTCCCACGCCTATGTGCATATATCCAGGATTAAACTCCGATAAGGTTTGCCCCAATAGACAATCAGCCTGAAACTTCTCATACATGAGTTGGGACTGCCAACCATTATCTGTGCAATAAGATCAGACTATGATAAATTATGTAATAGGAACAAGAAAAGACCTAACTCGAATTTTTTGGCATGGCACCAGGTATATACCGTACCCATTTCAGTCTGCCTTAATGTAAGTGATCACTGGAATTGTAATCTAAAAACGATAGCAATAAGTTAAGGTTGAATACATCACCCATAACGTAACACTGCTTTACTTACCCTACTTTATCAGGAGTAATCTAGTGAGAAAAAGGTATATCTAGTTCTTAGTAAATACAATCCTGTTAAAGGCAAGGGTAAACATGACACCCTTGTACTATTTATACCTGAGAGATTTCTCGGCGTGTGATCAGCTCCTTGCGTCAAAATACAAGCTAGACAAAACCACAGACTGTTAAATAAGCTAAATTCGTTTCCTTTTTCTCCTATTCGTTTTTGCTTCTGTCTCCACCCATAGGGGCTGTACCTGTCAAGGACGTGCACGATAAGTGTTACAACAAACCAACTGCAGAGCAACAGACACCACGCTGGAAGGGTGAACGGCAACATAAATTGAGTGAGGTCCAGCTCTCCCTTTTCCTTTTGCCGAATCATCAGAGCCACTGGGAAATGCATCAAGGGTTTGGTGAAGACAACAGAACGTTGCCTTTTAGCAGAAACAATGACTGGATTAAGAATAATATCAGCAGCCTGATGGGAACAAAAAGAATTCCAAGAATCGATCATCAGAAACATTAAAATTCACATTGGACGTAAAATTTCTGATCTGAGGAAGGAATGGAAAGGATATTCTTGTAAGCAATTAAAAATAATATTGTATAGTAACATAATCCATCACTGTCTTTATTTCATGAAAAGCTTTACCATTTCGTAGACAATAATTTCGCATTTGATGTCAACCTCTATGGCATTCTTTAAAAATAATTGTTTGGAAAATAGATGACCGACTTTTTCACTTACAAGTATAGATGCATGCCCATTATCATGTTTGAAGCGCATTTCTCCTTATATAAGTTAGTGAGAATTGAAACTGGGAAAGTCAGGATGTTCGCTTGAACTCTTTACGCTATAAGACTTTTATTTATTGACTTACGACAGTCACAGAGACACGTGACTGAGCTTTGTTCTGCACAGGAGAAGAGAAATGACAGACAGAAAGTTTAAACATTTAAATTGTAGTAATCCGAGGCAAACACGACATCAACCAATTCTCAAGCTGTCCTCACAAATAGGATAAAAGCGAGTTCCAGCTTATTCAGACATACATAGGATATTGTTGATGCCAACAATGTTTTAGCACATAATAAACTGTTCGTCTCTTTCAGCTTTGCCGTGTCAGATGATTAACGTAGACAACTTTTTCGACAAGAGTTTTAAGACACTGTTTGTAATGTCGGATCAAAACCATCCAAATCGGATCCAAACGAGTAAGGCACTTGGATTCACAAATCTGCATGCAATTTGAATTAGCCAAACAATGGTTCTTCTTTTGCAATTTCAGCTGCACTGAGATGGAATGTAAAAATAGGAAGAATAGCTGTCAATGACTAATGTGGAAGTATTAGTGTGATACTAAGCATAGATCCTAGTGGTGGCTTCCTTCGCTACGTTTTTCGACCCTTACAATTTTTGATAGGAATCGATAGGAATCAATTTGATAGGTAAGAGATGCTCTTTTTTACCTTATTAGTCTGAGATTAGAGAAGATTCCTGGCTCTTTTTCATTGACAAGATCATTCCTAATTTTTTAGAGACAGTAGTAAATACCACCTCAAAATATCATTCCTTCTGATGGCCTCCTCTTTAAAGTAAACTTTATTTATTTTTAAGTATCTACTCATTCCTCAAATGATTGAGGACACTTCCAGAGATGCTTCAAGCAATTCCTTAAACGAGGCCAATTAAACTTGGGTAAATCGCCTTTCACTTTACCTCTTTGATATACCCCTCCCTAATCACCCTCGCGGCACTCCTTTGAGCTATTTACTTGCATTTACACTCAATTCTACTTGTATTGCGAGGTAATCCACTTTCCGCATCATGGTATGTATCTGGATTTGTTTAAGAATATTGAACGTTTCTCACCTCTCGTGCTACATAAACATGTAGATATGTATGTAAATTGGTTAATAGCACCTTTATTACTCTTTCCGACGTACATTCGCAACATTAGTTAAATGTTATCACAGTGTTTAGATTATCTTAATCCAACATTGTACTTCCCGCATCTTTATTCCTAACTTGCAACTTTATACAAGAAATTGGGAATTCCAATTTTCCAATTCAGTTGAAAGATTTTGCTGAACTTTAAAGAAAGTAGCCTCGTATAATTTTTAACATTTAGAACGTTGTGTTAATCTTATGGCATCAGTAAGTTAATTGCATTCATATTGCTTGTTACTGTTTGCGTGCTTTAGTAACCTACTAATCTATTGTTCATTGCAGTATTGATTCATATCTGCTTAGCTTTTATCATTTTGATTAAAAACGGGTGTTTCAAACAGTTTTGTGTCTTGTTTACGTGTTTGAGCAACTATTGATAAAATTTGTTTTCAGGGCACTCGTACTTTATATCGCGTATCTCTTAGATAGATCGTATAGCATTGTTTCTAATCAACTCATTGTAGATTAACTGACTGCGATGATAGCGATTTTTGATTGATAATACATTTTCTCAACACTTGACATTCACCACAATTTGTACCAGTGGCGAATCCAGCTTCACACAACTACGCCTATCACAGACATACAATTAAATAGGTGTGGTAAACCTTTGAATACAATCTTTGACACCAGAATACTAAAGGCACCCAAGAGATTGTTAAAGAAATCTATCTAACATGATAATACCATTCGGCAACAGGCTACATTATGATTTATGTCTATAGATGGTGAAATATTCAAAGTAGGTAAAAGTGAAGCCTCTAAAGTAGTGTGCACTACCAATCATACGGATTTTAGTAAGCGGGACCCTATTTGTGGCAATTGATGAGACATGCCCAGCATGACAAACATGACTGCTGGCTTCGCTACTGTTCTTCTTTCTTTCCTCCTAGTGTACAATTCGTTAAGGCGTTCTTTCATTCCTTGGAATAAATAAGTGCTCCTGTCACTGATGTCTCAAAACCGAAGTATCGTCTTTATCACTTTTCTATTTATGGGAGCACCCGTGCTGCAAGCAAGCCTTGACAATTGCACTAGGTAAAGATGGTAGACACATTCCCTATCTCTTTACTTATTTTCTCCATTATGTTTATTAGGGACTTCTTAAGTAATGTTTCTTGATATTTGTAAGAAGAAGCTAGTTACTTACACGTGTTTCTTGAGGTGGTAATAACTAGTAAGATGTATAAGAATAGTAAAGACAGCTTACCTAACTTTCCCGGAATCACCCGGATACTTAGGTAGCATCCCAGCCACATGGAAAAACGTGAGAATCTCTCGGATATTTTAAAATAAATTAAAATTCCCTATTAACAAGTTCAAATATAAAGAAGATGCAGTGGCAATTGCTTGGAAAAGTTTAATCACGAAATGCTAAAAATCACAAAAAGGTTCATTGATGGCTAGCGATCTATCTGAGACCCATCTTGGGGGCTCAGATCTATTCCCCTCAATCCTATGATCGCCTCAATGCGCTATCACATTCGATTATACAATCTCAGGTTACCATCTCGGGAAGAGAACATACTGTATAATAAAAAATACAACTTCAGCTTTGAAGCAAGCTTTCGGATGTATATCCTTCTTCCGGCTTCAGCCATCAGGTACATTTTCAGGATATATTTCAACTGCTGACAGTAGTTTCCAGACTTTCTAAGTGTGATAACACTTTTTTGTATGCAGTAGTGTACAATAGATAGCCAACTGGAAATGCTTAATGGTGTCTCAGTCTTATTTGTGATATTTGTTACAAGTTATCTTGCAACGATCCTTAGCCTCTACTATGAGGTAGAAATTCCAGTTTCATAAGTAACTAGTGAGCACAAGAAGAGAAGAAAAATAGGAACTTAATGTTTTCATTGCTTTCAACATACCCCATTAGTCAATTGTTGAACCAGAGTATCCATGTTACTGTCTTTGATA
Source organism: Carybdea cf. marsupialis auct. non (Linnaeus, 1758) (assembly GCA_010016065.2). Lineage (NCBI taxonomy): Eukaryota > Metazoa > Cnidaria > Cubozoa > Carybdeida > Carybdeidae > Carybdea > Carybdea cf. marsupialis auct. non (Linnaeus, 1758). The sequence continues at coordinate 23,219 of JAAAKL020003124.1, forward strand.
AGAGATATTGTAAATTTCAAATTCAGATCTTGGCATAATCTCTTCAGAACGTCGTAACTGTAGCCACTAAAGGTATATGTGTTATTATCGTTTACTTTCTGAGCCAGCACAAAGGGATGTTGCTGCAAAACAGAAAGAGTGATAAGTGCGGGGATGAAATTAAACAATTTAATTAGTGTTAGATGCATCAAGACCTGTTAATTATCGTAACATATCGAGAAAACTCTAGCAAGAAATAAATGAAGTTCAGGAGGGAAGCAGCCTCATCCGAACCAATAACTTTTAATTATAAAACATTTGCGCAAGAAATTGGTATATCAATGCCTGAAATTGGTATATCAATGCCTGTACATATACAAGAGCCATGGAGTAAATGCTCCAAATTGTCACACACGCATAGTAATTTTTGGAATTCTGCTCTTAAGCAGGGTTGGTAGGTGACTGCGCATGCCTAATGCCAAGGAAATTTCAAGAAAATGCCAAAAAATGCCAACAAAAAATAAAACGAAATATGCCAAAATCTGCCAATTTTTTTCAAAAAATGCCAAAATATTGCCATATATCAAAATTCAAAAAGTGTGCGTATGTATCACAGGCTAATAAATTACTTGTAGTTAATCATTGTCTCTAACATCTAAGTTCTAAAAGTACTGAAAATGGAGTTTTAAACAGTTAACAATTATTAATACCATTAAGTAGGATGCAGTGGACAAGAATTATTTTTAGATAAATTATAAATTATATCAGCC
>JAAAKL020003125.1:0-23967 GCA_010016065.2 Carybdea cf. marsupialis auct. non (Linnaeus, 1758)
GCCAAAAAATTAAAGTGAGAAAGTACCACGGGGGAGGGGGGGGGGGTGGAGTCATTATATGTTTCCAGTTGGCCTAGTTTGCAGATGTGCCGCTATTTCTACAATATTCATTGTATGTATGAAACATGTATTTTTTCCTTAGCAATGAAGTGCGAGTTCCATGGAGGTACACGTCTCTGGGCAGTGATCCCGCCATCACTTGTCGGGGATACTTTTGGTTATGTGATTACTATGAGGGAATTATCAACATTTTAGGTAGTAAAAACTAGAGAGCCTTCATAACTACAGACCGGCAGAACATTAGCAAAAAATTGTGGGATGAAGATTCTCATCATACTATTTGTGTCTTACTTTTAGGTCTCGTTTACAGAGTCATTTATTCTTGTCGGGAATGTCCCACTGTCTTATCAGCATCTGGTGGAGTGCACCAGAAGGGGGTTGTTCGTAATAAGTAGTGGTTATATAAGTTCCAGATCTTAATATGGGAGTGATGGATCGTAGCAAACGGGCCAATGCCTGAGCTAACAAGAAAATCAACTTTAACGTACAGGGATATCATCTCAGAAAACAGAGCCTTATCATTAACAAAATCACATTAGGCCTACATTTCCCATCATTGTGCAGAGCACAAATAAAATACATGCAAGATAAAATAAAATGTCTGAGGTAGAAACGTTTTTATCTATACTGCCATATAAAGTCAATAACATACATCTATATGCTTACATTATTGGAGATGTTTGGATCAAATATGTCATGTTTGCTTCTTACCACTACTTAATTTATGGATAATATATTAGATGGAGTGTAATGGAACAAAAGTGGGTATGGGCATCCAAGATTTACAAAATATCTAAAATGAGAGTGACGTTTGCTCGATTACGTTGCAAGATAAACATGTCTAGGAAGATAATGCCTTTTAACTCAAAAGCTTATTTGTCTTTATTTCCCCTGCCTTTCCTATGTTTGTTATTAGTTTCAATAAACCCAAAGACTTGTACTATTATTAATTGTTTTTAGTTCATTTCTGATTTTATGACGATAGAAACAAAAAACCTCAGTATATAATAACAAACATATTTCCTCGTCGGAAGTCCTTTCCCTCTCGTGTTTTCGTACGAGCCAGATAACTCGCAGTTTGCTGTCACACTAGGTTGGAGATGCCATTATCTCTGTTACAACATTCACAGGTACCCTTTCCAAGGACATGATTGATTTAGTAAAAGGAATGCTTTGATTCAAAAAGCCTCGTACCAATTCAATGCAGACTTAAATTCGGCAGCGGTTTTAAGCTAATGACAACAATGTAACTGTACCACCCCGTCGGTTGTTTTAAGACATGTGCTTCATTGACGTCGTCGCTTAAGTCCATTGTTAAGTTTTGGAGAACTCTTATGAAGTCATAGATTATTAGATAGATGGATTATTTTATGAAAAGAATCGACTTGCTTTATTATTGAAATAAAAATAGACAACAAACGTCATGCTCGTTAATGTTACGGCTGGAGAGTCTGGGAAAAAGCTGCTATGAAAACATTATCTAAGGGTTATACTGTTTGCAGTTACATGAAGATGTTTCATGCTCTTGCAAACATTGAAATATTATATAATGGGCCCGATGATACCTAATGATAACACAAGCTAACATCAGACTTAACATCACTTAACCTTATACAATGCTCATTAACAATTCCTTACATCTCTACTCCTTATCGGAGTTTGTAACGTGGTGCATATCCCACGCTTACTCCAAACTCCACTGCATATTGAAAACCTAAGAGTCTGAAAATTGCTGTCTGTGATGCTTTACAATACAGATTCATTTGCACACCAAATGCAGGAACATTCATCTTAGTATGTAACTGTAACTTGGCGTTGATTTTTCCGAGAAGTTTCCTTTGGACATATATTTTCATGTAAACGTAAAATACTTTACTCATTACCACCGATTCATCTTTCCACATTATGGACATCATTGCTATTGCTCTGTTCTTCAAGCCCCGTTTGATTTGGTGAAATCTTTTTTTTTTCAAATGTCGATATCAAAATCACGATGTCAAGTCTTGGCAGGGTTGATAAGCCGGCAGTAGAGAGAAAGGAGGAGACTGAAATTAAGAGAATTAGGAGGTGGGGCAATGAGGAGGGGGGACGAGGATGAAGAAAAGGAAGACGACAAGAACAATGAAGAAAAGGATGTTGTTAGCGGTGCTGCAGTTGGAATAGTGACTACAGCATATATAATTCAACAAAGTCCTCAGCCCAGGTCAATAACTTGTACGACAACTTAAGTTTTACAATGGCGGTAGTCTTAGGGGAAAGGAATTTGTACTGAATGCTTTCTACTTCCTTGGGTAGTTTGCTTAAGAAATGACCTCTAAGGGCCTTGAACAAAATGTAAAAATGAACACTTATCGTAACCGCATCCTTATGTTGAGCTAATATGCTTTTTAAATAACACGTGAGGATATAAATTATTTGGTAGACAGCTAGGCTTTGGAAAAATTGACCAGTTTCCGCCGTGCTGCAAACAAATATTGTTTGCACGCAAGTGAATCAGATCAAATGTTACAGCAGCTGTATTGAAGACTTGTGTTTATTACAAGCACATATAGCTTGCTTTTAACTATTTTCTTGAGATTCAACGATAGCCATTCGGCAAGGGTCAAGAGAAAAATGTCATTCTACGTTGGACACGTTAATAATAAGTTCTGGAAGGATAATTTGGCACAGTGGAAGGAGAGAAGGGTTTATAGATTTGAAGATTTAGTAGGAGGTTGTAGTACTATCATGAGCGAATGTTGGTTACATCGGTTTGGTCAAGTTTGAGTTGGATATTAACATTGGCTTCATGATATTCATATACTGTCATACCTAGGGGAAAGGGAGGGATCACGGGGCAACTTTATGAATGCAAAACTATCAGATCTGTTCGTTCAATCATATTTTTTATACTTGCCTTAGATATTGGCACTAAAAGATGCTAATTATTGTAAACTATTGCAAATTAAAGTCTCAATCTCTCCCTACTCCTTGGCAGTATGGCTACTAAAAGTTTAACACCGGTAGTACCAAATTCGAAGTGTCATTCTGTGATCATTTCTGCGTTTTTATTTATTTCCAGACTAAAATGTTTTTATATTATAAAGAGAACGAAAGTTTATGCCAATATTGGAAACAATGATTATAAAATTTTAAATCACATGAGGTGTAAACAAACCGAGAAAAATTCTAAGATAGAAAGTTTCAATGCTATTTAAGTAACAGCAATTTATCTTGGTGATCACACTTTTTAGAGACAGCTCCAAGTCATCTCTTGACTTTAACTCCACATCTGTACACAGACTGATACATACTATCAAATACTGTGACATGACCATGCAGGATGATATTGTCAGTGTGGGGAGCAGTGCCCCGAACGGTTGGTACTCTCAGAAACGTATTTAAATTGCCTCAATAATATCGAAATAATTTTGCTTAGTAATCACTCTGTTTGCGACTGTCTATTGTCTTCTACTGTAATTTTAAAGCATACAATATTGCTTCTAGCGTAGAAACTCCCTGACTTCAGTTTTTACTACATACTAACATTAGGTGGATCAATTACATTTTCGTTGGATATTTGTTCGACAAATGTGCTTATATTGCTTTAGATTTCGTATCCCTTTTCAGGCTATATCAATGTGATTTTAAAATTTAAAGGTTATTTTAAGAGTAAAAGGCTTTAATCCTTGCAGTTTGAAAAATAAAGAAGCTCTACAAACTTTCATATCTTTCATATAACGATAAGAGAGAACAGGTTGATCTATCAAATACCTGGTTTCTCTATTATGCTTCTATGTTAGCCATGAATAAGCATTCTGATATTATTTAATGTGGGTCTACCTAAAACCAAATATACTTTTCATTAGGTCCAATTTGAAGGAGACGCCCTAGCCCTGTTCCTATGGTATGCAACGATACTTGATAACTTGAATGTCGAGTAGTATTCCTTTCAACAATAACAGCAAGAAACAAACTTAGTTAAATTTGTAGAAATATCTGATGGCAGTCAGTTTATTGAACATTTTCTCAATGTTCTATGCCCAGTCCATGCTAAAATTTATCGATTCTTTGCTTATAACTTGCTAGTATAGGCTTTCTACTAAGTCTTGTATTGTCTAAAATAAACACAAAATAACATTGACATAGAGCCTACCTTGTAAATAGCGTTTGTGTGAATTGAATACTGAGAAAATCCTGTTATTATTGCCATATACCCATGAAGCAGGCTTAAGTTCTCCTTTTATACGTCTCTTGTCAACAAGGTTTGATTTATTCCATCCGGAAGCACTCACTACCTGAATTACCCACATGCGTTTTCCCAAGACAAGTTGTCTCGACTTCCTTTGTCTGATAAAATAGCACGCGCTGATACGGCACAGTATCTTTCTCTTATACTGTTGATCAATTATCTTGATTCACTGAACACAAACGAGAAGTGAATGAGGTTTGCATTGTCCTGACAGCGAAATGTATCCTTGTATCAAAATATTCTAGTCTTCCACGTTGAAAGATGGCGCCCATCTTTAATGATATCAGACTATGCCACCAGTCATCGCATGGTCTTGAAATCTAAAGTAACTCTAGTGTAAACATTCTCAGGGGGTGATGGTACTTGCTTTGTAGAACTTTGGGTTATCACAAAATGTTTGCATAGCGAGAAAATTAAAACAACAAAGATTGAATTATAAATTGATTAAGAGTAATTTAATATAACCCATGGCGACAAGTACAAAGTTGCCACAGCTGATAAATTACATTAGCAGAAGGTGAAAATGTAAACAATTATCGCTTACTTTTTTGTACATTTCTAGCAGCAGTTCTTTACATGTAATCCTTTATTTCCAAACTGAAGTCTGACATATGCAGAAGAGATTTGAACATATGATATACTTTATAGTCACAGGTTTTGTAATTCTTCCTTTCTGTGTTTCGGTGTTTCGGTGTTTACCTACAGCAACAACTTAATACATAAACTTGACAACAGATATTGCATTTGTCCTGTCCCTCTTTCATTTTACTTACGATCGACTTAACCACTTCATCTTTTGGTATGTGGAACAATTCATTTACGAACCACCAATTTTTATTGAATTTCAATCACCCTCATGTCCCATTCACTTTATAACATTATCAAGGCATGTTTCTTTCTTTATATTTATACAATAATATATACTCAATCTGCAGACGACACTGTTTCGCCGTTAGTGGGCTCATCAGTGGAGAACAAAGCATTCGGACGGAATACGAGATATTTAGCTAGCAAAGGCGGTTTAAAATATTCATATGGTACCATGCCGGAGTGCTCAAATTGCGCATGCACAGTGATGGCATAAAGCAACAATGGTGGTACTGCCTCAAGCGTAGCGTGCTCAAACTAACATAGTCTAGGAATACATACTAATATTTCATATGTATATATTTAAAGTTGTATATATTAAGGCTTAAACAGATAAAAGCCGTAAGTAAAAGATCATACAAAAGACAGCATCTTAAAGGGCTTTGCTTTCGCAAGTTTTCACAAATTTATCTTTCTTAAGGCTGAAGACAAATGCTTAAGGTTACAAAAGCAAAGCCTTTTAAGTTGTTGTCATTTGAGATTGTATATTTATTTATCTATTTAGCATAATGATTAACGAAGCAACAAAGCCATTGATATTATGAAATTATCCATTGATGCAATAACCAAATCTTTTTTAAGACACAATTAAAGATAGGCTTCGTATTCACTCCCCTAGAGAGAGATGGAATATTCTTCCCCTAAAAGGAAACTCCCGTGATCTTGGAAATCTTAGCATCATGCCGTCTTTTAAATGTTCTTTTTACAGGCGTTGTTTATGGATACATTAGATTGGCACTTACCATAGTATGACTGTTCATATCCATCTTACCCCCATCTTCAAGACAACATTGTCACCCTACCCTTTCTACCTACGACAAATCTCCCGTGAACTAATATTGTCCCTAATTCCAAGACGATTTGTGTCATTACACAAGTTTTGCTTATCGATTTTTGTATCCTGAAGATGATGTCTCGTAAGTTCAAGGACGCTCTCTTCCTAAATATGACTACGATACATAACAAAAGTCTAAACATTCTTGTGGGAACCTAAAATAACATTCTTGATCCCAGCTCAATATTATAGTACGTTATCTCCATTTATTATTGTCTCTACATCTTCCTTAATAAATTCCTATAAAATTGTTATCTTTTATGAAAGAGTGGAGAGAGATAACTTCTCTGTAACCATCAGCAGTTGATTTGAATCTGTCCATTGGAGAGCATCGTGGTGTTTGATCTTAACCTCAAACGAATCGAATCGATATCTAAATGAATGGCCATTCGTTTGAATTCTTTCTTGGCTTTTTGTTGTCTAACATCTTATAGTTAAGTCACCCTACTTTAACTATGTACAATATGAAAGTCTCATTGCAATGTGTGGGTTAAAGAGTGTGAGGTTACCATTAGAACCTGACTTCAAAGGTCTAAGGATCCTTCCCTCAGAAAACGAAATCTTGTTGAAGGCTGTAGGTTTTCAGCATTCGAAGGTTAAATCATCTCAACGATTTTCTTTTAATGTATCAAACAAACGACCCTCTCACTATCAGAGCCCAAAATCTTAAACGCTCAATGCTCCACAGATCATAGTCAATCAGATGAGAATACAGGACCAGGCCTTATGCAAGAATCCTCAAGACTTAATCAAAGTCTCAATGCCATATCTGATCAAAACATGACTTGCACAAGGTCAAAATATCGACTCGTATTCAGGAAACTCGGCTCTCGGTAACCGCAATACAACAATGTTAAGAACCGGTTGGGGAAATGAATAGTTGCTAGAAAATGATGCATGAGAAGGATTTTTGCTCGAATTCCCACTGCAAAGACGAGTACAAAATACTCTAGGATGTATTATAAGTGGAATATAAATTCTCACAGACACCTTTTCGTATGTTCTGTCATGGGTGAAATGCCCCTCCATTGGTAGTTATACCCGTTTACACACTTAAATATCAGGTAATGGGAACATAGTAAGACATGTACAACATGCAAGTAACATTTGGCCTTTTCACTACATTAAATCCATATCCAATGTAAAGAAAGTGTTCTTTTTTGTTAACCTCACAAAATACCAAAGTCTGAAAGTGATTTGTGTATGTTACTAGAACTTTCTCAGATCATAAAGAATGTCCCTGCGGTGATTTGGACAAGGGTAACGTAATCTGCAACCTGACGTAAGATGACCCGATGACCCTAATGATCCGATGACCCGATGACCCGATGACCCGATGACGAGAACCTGAGGCGATGACTTAACAGCAACATCTTCCGATCCTCCGCCGGTGATGTCAGTCCGCAATTTGAAGTTAACCCTCTTTGTATAATGTGCATCAGAGATAGTAAAACTCTTAAGAGTGGAAAAGCGGTCACATTCCAGGATTGATAAAAATCACGAGCCCATGTTAGACATTGTAGCTTCCATAAGGAAAGATGAATTAAAAGGTCTGAAAAAAAATACTCCTCATGGAGACAAGGGGAGGTTATGGGCGAATGTAAGAAAGAAATAACTAGGGTCATTGGAATAAGTGGAGGCTGGAATGAAAAATAAGTGGGAGTAACATGTTATTAGTTAAGCACTGAGTTAAATGTAAGTATGAGAACTAGGACATCTTCGTGATAAAGAAATTTGCAAGATAGAAAAAACCACATTAAACTTACAGACGTGTATCCTAATATCACCATAACAGCTTCTTCCCGGGCTTTCACGTCAGGATAGTAAAAAAATATCGAGACGGAGGGAAAGTGATGACGTCACAAATAAAGAGTTTTGGAGTATCAAGATTTGACCCCTGATATCTAAAGCAACCCTGAAATAGGCTCTTTCCCAAATGATCAGACTTGTCAGGTGTATAGTGTTTAATCTAGAGGCGTTTGAATCTCAAAAATCTCTGGTCAAATCTCTGTTGATACGCCTTTGCTCCTTACGTTAGGAACCAGCATCAAATAACAAGGTTTTGTTCGAGAGATTTAAAACTTTGAAAGAAAATGTTCCATAATTCAATCATTTTCAAAACCGTGACCTCCCACCTACTTACCGCATTTTTTTTGCAAGAGGTGCGTAATACGATCGTTTATGAAATTTTGGCCAGGGCGCTCCTCGATATGCCCAAGCATGGATTCCCCTATTTTTTATTGACGTAAATTGAAGTAATTCCTAAATTATAAACTGCTGCAATAAGAATGATCGAGGAATATGATTTTGTACGATTAACAAGTGCGGGTTTAAAAAGGTATTTGGATTCATGAATAACTTTCATCTATTCGGAAATACCTCGTTACTTTATCGTGAACTACTCAATATAACAGGCACCCACCACAATCTTAACAAGAGAGGGCACGGAAGGGGGTGGATTAAGAGCCGGCTAGTGAAAAAATTCTGAAATTGATTAGTAAGGGCGGTAATAAGACACGTAAGGATAGTTTATATTGTGTATGCATGTATAAAATATTTGTGTGATTACATATTCCTTTCACTATATTTGGTCAGTAGATGTTTTAAATAAATTTTATTTAAAAAAAACAATACAAAAACTGAACAATCAAAATTGCGCTTCAGATCATGAATTACTCACGCTGTGATGACAGAAGTGACAGTCGTCGGGAAGGCCGCGTCATTAAGACTTACAGGGTATTAACAAGTTGCTGTAAATGATATGAGATTCAAATAACGTTTTTCATGAAATTCCTTCAGTCAACATTCTCATCATTGTTTTGTCATGTAAAGGAAACACCATTATATTGTAAATATCATTAAATGAACTACAACGGAGCTTTTGAAATTAAATTTGAGAGCATCACATTAGCGAACAGACTGGTGCTCTCTTAAATTCACCAAGTGGAGAAACAATGAAACGTTGGAATGGATAGAGGTAGTCTGATGATGTAACTACAACGATGATTAACCTTTTCTCATATATTCAACACAAGCTATCTTCTTAAAAACTTACACAACAACTTCGATTAATCCTTAACAATTCTAACTGCAATTCAATTTCATCTTCACCTCAACATCACGTTTTTTATTCTGGCTGAAAGTACGTGGCGACGCTATTCCTGGGCACTACTTACATGTGATTGGTCAAAATAAACAATACAACTAACAGGAAGTCATCACAGTAGAACTACAGATATGCATCTTGTACATACTATTTTACATTGCTTGTTGGTAAAAAGAAGAGTTATTGCACCTGTTGTTGCAAGAACTAAGGTACCAGGTACAATAATGAGTCAGTTCTTAAATTGATGAGATAGCTCCCGTTGTGCAACACCGTGAAAAAATCAGGATTAAAACACGTAGCAATAATCTATCACATTCACGTTTAGTTTTTTGATCAATGTTGCAAATAACCGGAACCACAAATGTGAACACTATTGGAATACAGAATATACATGGGCTTGTGAAGCCAGCTGCATTGGATTCCGTCTTGGCGCGAGAACCGAGCAGATGACCACAATCGTGTGCCACGGACAACTTTCATCGTAAGACAGAGTAAGTTCTAAGATAAATTGATGTTTATTACGGTGGATCAGCCAACTGTCGTATTAAAACATGAAAAAAAAGTTGTGCACTGACCAGAGGTAATAGCTCGTTTTCTTCTGTCCATTCTGCAAATTAAACGCGCCATCCAATTTAAACCAAAAATCTCTTGACCTGAGACAAGGGTGTTCGGTCAAACAATGTTGTCGTTGGCAGCCCTGTTGTCTTTATGCTCCAACAAATAAAATCCTTGCTTGCTTGTGCCTCAATTAAACTATTTATTGTGAAACTCATAATTCATTCAACCATGACTGGAAAAATTCTTCCTTATGATAGAAGGTGAGAAGTACGATTGGGAAGAGGAAAGACGTAATTTCTTCAACGCTTCTCCAATATAGTTGGCCTACGTCCACACTAATGCGAAGAATACGGTAATCTTGTGGATAAAAGTTATTCGTTCCTATTCTTTAAAATATTTCATTTTTAAACTTAAATCCGTCACTTGTTTCAAAGACGTTCACTCTTATTTCGTTGCCCTTTTTAATGCAACGCCTACCTTTCATCATTTTGAAAAAAAATCTGTACAAAGAAGAGGCATATAATATACGTATAGAGCATTAAACAGCTGTACCTCGCTTCAGCAAAACATTAATACCATTATGGCATGAGGGTGGATTCCACCCCAATACCCTTTTTATATTTCCGCGCGACATTTTTCTTGCTCCACAAGTGGTAGATTTTTTATTTGCTGAGGAGGTCTTGCGACAAAATTAGATTGAATCATTTTTCTTTGAAAAGAAATTTGCTTGTGTGGAAAGTTTGCATAGAAGGAAACCTTACAAAGTAACTATGATAACAAACAGTTTCTTCATTTCAAAGTGTGCATATAAAACAAACAGTTCTTGATATCGGCTTAATGCATTTTCTTCTGTTTCAACAAATGTTTCTTATTCATTTCGGGGGAAACAAAAGTTGCAATGATTTATTTACAAGAAAAGGTTTGCGGTTTTTACAAACAGTGTGCATGTAGGAGGAAATGATTAAGTAATAATTATCATAATGGCCATTCATAATCTCTGATGTAATCAATCGCTTATTGCTGTAAGAAGCTTCCAGGCAAATTTTTCATATGGTATTGAGCATAATTCTTGAGGAAAATTGACTGATTTAGAAAATATATAAACAACCATTGAGCATTTGCCGTGCTACGTAAGATAATACTTTTTACGTGAACAGATGTGTCTGGATAAAAAGTACATAAGTACAAAGTTTCAAGATCATAACAGCAGCGACAGATGAAAATAATAGGGTGCGGAAGCGATCAAACCGTCTCAATAGGATTAACAAACATTGTGGCTGATGTACAAGAATTGTCTCCGTCTTATATTTAAAACAACGTATGCTATTCCATAGAGCGGACAGCTGCAAACAGTATGCTGCACTGGAGCATCCCACCCAACAAATGATAAAAAAACCCATGTACTTCAGAAAATAATTGTTAGCCTATGCATCTAACGATCCTTAATTTGGATCCCTGGATACTTGGCCACCCCTCCCCCCTCTTCCCTCACAAAATAATGAAAATTAAATAGCCTCATATTTCATAATTTACGTTGGCAGAATATGATAAATGTTAGGAATAGCCGAAACAAGCCTGTTCAGAAATTAAGTGTTTGGGGCGGTTGTAGTTGAAGTTGTCATATAAGTAGACGGGAGTCGAAAAGTTCAAAATGGTCCTTATTGTTAAAAATTCAAGTGTCCCATTCTCTACTAATGCATGTAATCACCTGCACAAGCAATAGATCTGTATATAAATAAAATCTAAACAGAAGAAAAGTCTATGTTTATTGACATTTGAATTACTGAAACTCAAGAAGATATCAACAATTTTTACAAACAATTTCCCCTTAAACTACTCTTGACACGCATATTAAGATACGACAACACAAGTCTGGTTACTGAATGAACTTCTGTTTCAATCATTTTGTAGGAAGGGTTTCTAAGGTCAGGAAAAAAGCTATGTTGAATATTTAGGAATTAAGGTTTGGCAGTCGGAGTACGTTCATTTCATCTCAATTTAATGGATACTAAGGGTTTGTAGTTCCTGATATGTGATGACATCCGTGTCAAGAGAGATTGTTTGTGGCGAATTTGGGGATGCTTCCGCGGTATATCTTATTTTCTATCACTAGGCGCACCCTTCCGTCCTGACATGATAAATGATTAGGCTATTCATTCTTGTCATCATTCCTTTTGGAAGACCATGGCCAAATTACCTCCCCCTATATACGCAGCAACAAGTTAGTGTCATATTCAGACGTTTGTGAAACGTCCTTAAACATTGTGAAAAGACTCTTTTTAGGAGACATAGAGAACTCTTTCAGGGAACACATAAACAGCAAGCAAATTTAGCATTATTGGGTTGGTTTTGTACGAATTGATTGAGTAAAAATTGGTTGACTGGGACTAGTCTAAGGTTGCAGTTAACAATACCCATTAAATCGAGTTCTCAATGTAGTTTACTAGGCCTGGTTCAGACCTTGTACTTTCCATACCCTCGGGAATCGAATGTTCAAGTTCGAATTTATGTCTTCTGTTTTCGCATCTTGTTCGGTTAAAAAATGGTGCGAAAATAAAGTCCTACCAAATCTTACCAACGAGAAACATTTTAATAATCTATACACTTAGTTTGGGGTATAAAAAGTTGTTTTAAACATTGGTTTATCCGCCAATCGCCGCTACCTCTTTATTGGAACGAAGCCGATCAGCTTTGGTCATTGCACACCCTTTTCCGGTGCATTGTATTACTTACGTAGTTTAGGCTATTTCCACGTTAGTTCATCTCGTTTAGCAGTCTTATCATGAATTCTTAATAACTGAATAGGTACTTGAATAGGAGAATGGTTTTGTCTACTGATCATGGAGTTACTTAACACTGCGCTATACCTTACTGGTATAAACTTTATCAAAAGTTCGACGTCTGATTTAAAGTCAGAATTATAGCATTAAATGCGACTGTCTTGTACCTTTTACTCTTCATTATATTAGGTTACACTACATGCTTAAGTTTGGTAGTAAGTTAGGTTGGACCTTTGAACCAAGTCTTTGTGGAATGCGGGTAGAAAGTGCCTTTTCGGAGGATGGTACTCTAACTTCGCTAATCAAACAACTTTACAAAGTTTCCAGCTTTAAGCGCTTGTGTTATCATTCTAACGCTGCTACAACGCTTCAAGTACTCGCTCTCCTCCTCATTCTTCCAATGTACTGTCAACTCTTTACAATACCTGCCTCATTACTTTTACAAACGATAACCATACTCGTGTACATTGTTATCATTGTATTTTTTCTATTTGTATTTATTTTGCGGCAACAGAATCTGATAAAGTAGTACAGCTGATATTGTTAGAATCTACTTTGAGTCGTCACGAAATGCGTGAGTCTGAATTTTTCAAGGTTTGACAATACTTACAAATGGAAGTCTGGTTCAAGATCTTGAACGCCTGTTACGAAAACAAAGTATGAGCTGGTCCCCAAATTTTTACGAAAGCATCCTTTAATAATTGATATGTATCAAGCAAGCGAGCAAGCGATGTATGTAGATTTAAGAAGAATTACAGCCACAATGGAGATTAGGAAAGTGAAGGGGGCCGAAATTGAAAGAAGAGAAGACATCGGGGGACGGCCCGGCCAGACTTAGAGGGCAGGGTTGTCAAGGTTTGGGAACTACATAGCAAAGTAGAAAAAGAAATTTGTAACTTCCTGAAATAACAGGTAAAACGAAGTATGAACATAATGAGGTAACATTGAATATGATCTTAAAGAGGATAGTATTGTTAACTCCAGCTTAAATCCCAAACGTCATAATTATTCAGTCTTAAAGTAATTTGTAGTGACCCAAAACCACAGCAATAGACATCCCAAATTATTTCTCTTTGTTGTTAAGGGAACGTGGCTTAGTGGTAAAATATCATACATTGCGTCCCTCGATTTTCCATCTAGATTTTATATCTCTGCTGTCTACGTTCTGTCTTTACAATCTCGAGTTAAGTTTATGTCCACCCTGTACATTGGTTCTAGGAAATGTTCCCGGGAAAAATTCCCCAAGAAATTTGCCTCCTGGACATTTGTTCGCAACGGAAATTTGTCCTCACCGGAAAATTGCCGCCTAGCTATATGGCCCCCGCTTTTTTCCGAAGGAGGTATGCCTCGAGGAAATCTGCCACCCATAAAAAGGATAATTTTTCGAAATCAAGCACTTAGTTGTTTTTATCAATGACTCTCAGTACTTTGATTACATTCTTCACAAAGTGGTCTTATTCTTGCTAGTTCCTCAACTCATCCACTATGTCAATTCAGACGCTTTTCTGGCGAACAGTAAATAACATCATCCTCTACAGTCCCATCTGTGTGCTTGGCATTTAGAAAAAGTTCACCTTATAAAGCTCTTATTTGATTGTAAGTGGACACTAAATGCTCATAGCGCATGCTTACAAACCTTGTGGTTTCGTTGTCATAGCAACAGCTGAAGGCGTTCGTCCATTCGATTCTGCAAGAATACATTTCTTTCCCAATTAAAGCTGAAACAATAGACTAGGTATTTAATAGACTATTCTTCGGTGCCTGGAGGATGGACGATTCTAAGCTGTGACTGAACAATGAGTGGCATAGCTCAAGATATATTCAGTAGACTATTCCATACTAGAAGTTTTCCATCGAGACTTAATAAAAGAAGACGAGAAGCAAGTGAAGAAATTATAGCTTGAGACAGGTTTTTAAATTTCAAGTGAAGAAGTTTCTCGCCACTGTAACCATTCCATCTATAAGGTAGTAAATTCTTTTGTTGGCCTTGCCTTTTATTCTTGAATATAATACGTGTGAGGAGACGAGCTGGTTACATCGACCTTAACAATTTGCATACTGCCTGCAAACAAAAGGCACGGGCAAATTTTTGTCTTCATTTTGGGGTGAGGGGACTGGCTTTTTTCCCCGAAATACTGTAATCAAAATTTAACCAGATAGAATATGGTTATCGACTGGTGATCAGATAATCCTTCAAAAAATGTACTGAAAATGTCTCTTTAATACATATCATGAACAAATGATTTGCTTTACCATTGGATGGCCTATGTATTTGTAACAGAATAAGCTTTTTTTCCTATAGCTTCCTCAATTACCCCCTCCCTCCCGCCGCCCCAATTTTGTAATTTCAAGGAAAAGTCTGTTTTGCCCGACGTGCGAGCTGCGACCTCCCTGGTTCAACAGTTCGTAAGCATATGCTTGCAAACGCAATATGCTTCGAGATTATCATTTGTCAGCTTGTGTACAATTACGTCCGTGCGGGAAACCGAGAATAGGCGCATAGTTAAATGGACAGAGTGAGCCTGAGATGCATCGAACCAACGAGATTGTTCTACGAAACAGAACAATCTTTAGACGTTTTATTCGCTTTGTCCTGTATATCACCTAACGGGAGCAAGAGGAATCATTTTGTGGTCACCATGTATTCCAAGACTAGGGAAAGTTAGTTGGATAAAAAAGTGTTAGTGGGAGATTTTGTTCCATACTTAAACCAACTTTACAATCATATACTGTGTTTAATAGTAGTTTAAACTACTCAACTTAAAACATTGGTTTCCACAATACAACGATACACAGTTAGAACATTCAGATCTTTTGGCTCCCTGTGTTTCCCAAAATTTCGACCACAACATCCCTTCCGCCATGGAATAACATACCCAGTATCCTTCTGGTAAAACTTCTAACTAAATTGAAGGATATTCATTTAGTTTTCAGTATCATTTCATCAGTCTTTAACAGTATTATGCTATGTTCGAAATCCTTTTTTATTTTGATATGAGCCCGTATTCCAATAGGAAGTACAAACTTGAGAAATGGGTTGAGTCTTACTTTGAGGACGCCTCAGTGCCGAAGAAAAGAAAAGGGATGCAGTTGTGAGCCCGAACTCAGGTAATAACTTGTCAATTTTTCGATGTTGTTTTTTATTTCTTTAGAAGCGCCTCCTAAAATGGCGAGTATGCCCTTGCTGACACACACACAAACACCAACACACAAACACAAACACACATACGCACACAAAGTTAACGGAATCGGTGTTTTCCAGTAGCCTAACATTCAATGAACCCTGTTCTGTGACATCATGAGAGGACCAGAATGAAACTATGTTCAAAAATGATTCTAGAAACGAGGAAGTCTTTGACTTGGTGGTAGATACTCCTAGTGGGCTTCTACTGACAGATTTTGCCTACAGGTATATCTCACGGAGGATGCAGATCAAGAAGCTAGTCATGTCCACATCTCTTAAAAACCCGATTTGTGTCACTGTAAATGTCGAGTGCGGTATTCCCAATGAACAAGGCCACTCACTGATTGTCACTATGTATCATTAATGCATTCCAGGTTTCACTAATAAAACTAATTTATCTTATTCCCTTAACAGGCTATTCCCCTTTTCCAACGAAAAAGAAAAGGCCAGAAGACCGCCATAGCTGGAAGCTTCTTCCATGGTGCCATCAAAAGACTGCTTCTGCACAGCGAGGTACGACTTTAACAGTCCACAGGTGGAATTTCTAGAGGGACATTTCTTCTAAACCAGCAATGATTAATCGATGTCAAGTCAGCACAGATCAAACAACTCGGAAATGGCTCTTAAAAAAATAACAGCCCCTGATAATGGAAGACGAATAAATGCTACAGTAACTAGACCTTGAGAACGCCCACGTAGTTTGTTTTGGTCGAAATTTTCGTGGTTAGCAGGGAAACACAGGGAGCCGTATCACCGAAACGTTTTAATAGTGTATCTGTGTATTCTTACAATTCCTTACTCTACAGACAGTTTGGAGAGATAATTTGCTGCTTTGCGTCAAATCAAATCTGATTTTTGTAGTACTCAGTTATCTACTTAGCTAGTTAGTCAGTGAATTAAGAAGTAAGACTCTTAAATATGTGCTGCTCTAACCCCCAGATAGATGTCCTCTCCAAGGAAATGATATCTGGATTTTCATAAGCGAAAGAAATATGTTATGCGACGACTTAAGCACCTCCGCTCTATGACCTAAGGTTTTCTACACATTCCTTCCTATGCACGTTCATACTTATTTATTTTCTTGTGATGTATTACGAAGTCGATAAAAACTAGACGTAAACTCAGAACAGGTAGAATTTTTTTCTCCCTCTTAGAAAATTTAATAATGTATTACGATACTCGACCCATTTCAATTAACATGGATTAACATGGCCAAGCTCGTATTTGTGCACAGAGATTCAGTTACTTCGTCACTATTTTGAAAGTTCAACATCAGCAGCAGTTTAAACAAAATTGTATTAAGCAGCGGGAGTTGTGAGAAATTCTACTCGAGTTGACTCAACTATGCAGAATTATTCACATTACGTGAGACAAAATCTAGGATTTGACAGTGATAATATATAAACAATTGATTTCCTAGCAATATTTTCAGAATAGAATAGTATAATTTTGAAGGAAAAAGCACACAACATCTTCTCTAATCCATAAATCTTTTTCCTGAGAATCTAAGATACAAGTCTATTTATTATTTAAAACAACAACTTGGGAGTTGAGCCACTCCCTAAGCGATTAGATGAAACTGTTTAGACGAAACACCATAAATTGCCCAGCGCGACATGTGGCACGTAACACATAATAAGCTTACCTCTCAGGCGGTCTATCTCAGGCAGTATTACGTACTGAGACTTCCAATGATCAATTTACTGTTTCTATGTGCTATTGGAATTTATGTGACCCGGAGGCTACTATTCTTACGTATCCCTTCTGTTGGCTTCCACCCCATAGCTACCCATGTGTACCGATCAGAGGATGGGAGAAGAAGGTGACCATCCAATCTTCAGAGAAGGCGGAACCGGTACGCCAGGTACGGGGCTCACCGTACCAAAATTTTTTACCTTTCGTTTATAGTCGCCGATCGCCGTCGCCGATCTAGGGTTGCCACAATCTCGTCGGTCAGGATCATTTTGCTTGCCGCAACAAGAAAATTATCCTTCCGCCGTCTCTGATCTTTTCCCGAATTTGAGTGAAATATCGTCAATACAGCGTGGCCTTGGATGTTTCATTGATTTTGTTTCTGTGATGCATGTGATCACGGTATGTTATTCCAAAAAAAGTTTTTATGAATGGTCCAATTTCTTCCATATATTTCCGACTCGTTCGCATGTTTTACCATCTTAAATAGCTCTTGCGATTACAATAATGTTGTATAAATACAATGTTGGGGTTGCACATGATAGGCGTCTTAGACCGGACTTTTCTGGATGTTGCAATTTCTTAAAAGTTGCTGAAATTGTGTGCAATGTACAGCAGTATTTCTCAGTGTAAATACCTCATCACTATATGTATGCCAATTTCTAAGACCAGCTTTTGTCTCCTTCGCCTAACATCCAGAGCTTACCGTAGGCGTGCTTGCCATATCACGAGAAGACTTCAATTTTGGCGTAAAGAGGAAAGTTGTCTGCATTTTATTAGCGTATGTTACTTCATTTAACATTTGGACTTGCTCCCTCAATCGGATTGCCTATTTTCGTTTCTTAATTTTGACTAGTTGCTGATACGCTTTCACATCTGCTCCTCTGGCATGCTATCAAATTATTCAATGCTTACTTCCATTTTTTATTAATGCAAACACAATCAGTTTCAATTTCGTGGCTGCTGCACCATGAACTCTACAGTCTTTTGAGAATTATTTCATGTGCACAGTGCTTATTGCCGATACAAACGACATTGGAGTTGCCAAACATCAGAAGTGATTCCAAAGTATCATTTTTTTTGTTAGCAAACCCCACCTCATCTGTGACTCTAGCTCGTCAATGTAATCTTCATCGTTATAAAACCTTTACATTCCCTGCTTAACATGAGCGGCTTTACATAGCAATGAGTAAAAAAGTAGCTTATACAGCAATACCATATTCCCATCAACGAGTTTGTACTAACAGGCTTACATAACCCCCTCTACAGCTGAATGACTTGTGATCTCATTAGTGTGGATGTTGAAATTTCACCTTAAAAACAAATTCGGTTAAGATATGTGATAAGATCTATAACACAAAATTTGATGTTTACCTGACAGAACTTCCAGTTTGACAAAATGGCGTATTGGTTCGTCCGTGTCAAAACATACATAAAAACACAACTTATTATCGGTTAACCGCAGGGAGCAGAACCTTAAGAAATTCGGACAGCTTTCAAAGTTCAAAGGCACTATGAAAATTGTATAACAGAAGACGTAAACGTAGAACAAAGTACACTTGAAGGGCATCGCGTTTGCAGAGTTTGTCGAGACGTTCTTGGCATTGGAATTGTCACTGATCTGAATCAAGTGGCTCTTTCTCCGAGACTGGATATTGTTATTCTACAAGTACATAGATTGCCCTTGTTGTGATTTACAAAGCCGGCCAGAGGCTGTGAAATCTTACGCGGGCAGACCCTGTGAATGCACCCTCATGGCAATGAGTTACAATCTCCCCTTTCTTATAGGACTCTTTTGGGTTGCTGCAACAGTTTTATGTCCCATCATGTTGCTTGAAGTATTGCGTTTGTCTCTTGCAATAATGCAAAAACAATTCTAGCCACATTAAAAACATGGATTATGGTCTATTACAGGCATTTACAAGTTCATAACATCACAAAAGTCTCCTTAACACACGAACTGGACTTCTATGTAGACATTGTAATAGAAGTTATATTATAAATGGAAATGAGACATAACAATTGTAGACTTACTTCTAGACCTTTGATAGTTTTGAGTCAAGAACTTTTACATAGCAAACAGAGACGCGTATAACCTTTTCTCAGTTGTAAGAGCCCTGTAAATGTTTCAAAAGACAGTAATATGGATTTGATTCACGCTTGTGCAAACGCTGTCTACTCATTTTACCAAGGCCTAACTTGTTCTCTATAGTCAATTTTATTTCACTATGGGAGACATACCCAGTGTGCAGAAGTAACTGATACTCGAATAAACAAAATTGCTGACAGTGAGCACTTTTAGATATCAGTAATAGTAATGAACTGACTAGGTGTCGTTGTATCTTACATCCTTGCCCCAGAAGATTACTAAAACCAGTTAGTGTATACTAGGTTAAAACTGTGCTGGACGTCAGATACATAGAAACTTAGCAACTGTCAGGCCCCGTTTGGATGCATCTTTGGTCCTTAGTGTATCGATTAGTCTTCGACAAGAAAGAATTTTGAAAGTTTTTTCTTTCTATTTACTAGATTGTATTTGTTTAAAATAGCTCCCACGCCGTCCTCCACAAGCACACATTGAAACTTGTTACTACGGTCCTGTAATGTTGATATTCCACCAGTAATTCTGTGTGGTATACAATCTCTAGAGGATTTAGAGGGTGGCTGTTGGACCATGGCCCCCTCTCATAGGAATCAGTAAAACGGTAAATTAGCCAATTTTTAACAAAACGTATAACTTTTGGAAGACAGAATTGGATGATAATGAAAAATTAACATGAAAAATGGTTTTCAGCAATACAAACCTATACGTTTTCTGAGTAAGGACAATCTGCGTTTTCCCCATCCCCACCGCAGCCCCCAACCTAAAGTCACACGTAACAAATTCCAATCTTGACTTGGACAACATAAATAATTCCATGGTATACAGCTGTATACAAAGAAAGTTAGGAGTTATTTATTAGTTCAGACAAACTTACTGATAACATATGGTCAATAGTTTAGCCAATTTAGGGCACGTGGTCGCAATACCACCCCCGCACCCGCCCTGTCTTTGCAGATGCCTCGATACAAACCTTTGCTACAAATCACAGTAGATACAAAATTGTGAAACTACACCCTTGAAAATTCTGTACGAAGAGCAAGACGCTTGAAACTAATTTCCAACTGTTACATTCAGTATCCATTGCACTTGCATATGTAATTATCATTCCTCTCCTATATATAACATACTCGATTCTTAAGAATTTTTAAATTATAAGTCAATCACCTAACTATTTTCTATTTAAATTCGTATTGAAGTAATGCGTGAACAATTTAACAAGATACATGAATAGCTACATATTTTAAATTGATACAAGAAAATCAATCCCACATTGCAAATTATTTTTGTCTACCTAGTAATAAGTCTAGTAGTGGAAGTGCATCAGGCCCGTAGCTGAGGGTTGAAAGGAGGATCACAGCCACTCCTGGAAGATTTTCCTAATGTCATATAGCCCCCGGGAAAGCAATGCATTTTCTGTTCTTTTAAATAGTTCTTTTTTCTTTAGGCCTAGCCCCCGCCGAATTATTTCTGTTCCAAAATTTGCCCCCCCCCCCCCTGTTCAAACGAGATCAGCTTTTGGGTTCAAGTTCATCTTCCAGTTATCATAGAGATATGAAATGGTTTAACGGTTTTGGTCGAGGTGAAGTTGGTCTTTTGTTAGTCGGATTTAAAGTTAGTCTTCAAATTTCTTTGTACTTTGTACAGTACTTCGTATCCAATAATATAGAATTCGATTTTAGTGTTAGAAACTGGTTGCCAAGCTGCTTAGCACTGATTCCCATTAGTAGCATCCGATATAAAAAAAGAGTCGACAAGGTGACTAGTTTCCGCGGCGAAGTTGCAAGAATTCAAGCTTCTTTTCTTCTCAGCCAGTCTCAGACGGATGGATTTTAACAGCGTTCTTAAAATTATGGCTTATCATACTGTTCTGCCTGTATTGTATTCATATCTTACACCTTTTGATAATGTAAACATATCCCTTGCAATCGCAGGTTACGGGAAGCACAGAGAAAACTTGAAAATCACGAAAATAGTTAACTGAAAAGACTTTGACTTTGCTAATCGGATACTGGTTAGTTGCATGTGTTCCAAGCGCTTGCTTCTTGCCAGAAGATTGGCTTTTTCACTTAGCAGGCATTTTGTACTTTTCATAGGTACAGCCTTTTCAGTTTATGTTGAAAAGTACTTCTTATAAATAAAACATTCCAATTACTACTCAAAGGCTTGTCCTAGAGAATACTTTTCTATTACCCAAGACATTGATGTTCTAACAGGGAAAGATCTAGTTACTTTCTTTCGTAGCCTTTATTTATTGAAATGGAAAATCATTTAGCACTGCAAATGGCCGCCTATATGCTTGTCCCTGATTGTTTCCAGTTAGTCACTTAAATCACTTGAAAGCCTTTTCCTATTTAATCTTCATTGATTTTAGAATGCAATGTCAAATTGAGGGATCGGATAGCTAGACAGGGCCCGTAAACGCGTGCTTGCGGGGAATATTAAAGCCTTGCCTGAGAACCACTCACTGCAACCCTGAAGCCCTTATTTGCATTTGCCAGCCCTACATGCAAGATAATAATTTGTCGTAGACAGAAATGTTAAAAACTGTATTCCTACAATTGTAAGAAGGCTATTGGGCTAAGATTTAAATGATTTGTCAGTAAATTTGTAAGTCATTATCCTATTTGCAAAGTAATTTCTATTGCAAACCTTGATCTTGCTCAACTAGGAACAAAGTTCTGCAAGACCCTCAAATTTAGAGATGTTCATCCGTATAGGAAATCTGCGGAACTATTTTGTACAGGGACAAGTATTGTACAATCCGATGTCGCAAACTAGCTTTGCATGATACATTTCCCTCTTCATTTCAACCAGAAACACTTCAAATCATACTGCTAGCTGAAAGCAAGATTTCAGTAACTAAAAATCACATAGATGGTAAGGTGTTGCAGAACTCGTTTTGTAGAAAACTACCAATTACCGAATTTTATAGCTTATGGCTTGATGTTAATATCCTTACCTGAATTTCTTTGCCTCTATTTGCCACAAGATGCGTAGAATTCCTCTTGCTCCAAACTACTGACCTGAACGATGTATCAAAAAACATTTGGAATAGTAAAACATATTTAGAAAAGTCTGCAACTGCTTATTATCGCGGTCGGTTAGAGACACAGTTTGTCAGAGCAGGTAACGTACTTTGTCCAGATTGAAATTGTGAGAGCAAAATTTAAGCCGGAAGATGTGTCACGTCAGCAGCTGGGAAACGTTATCATCAGCACTTTTAATCTTACTAATCACGGTAAAAACTTTCAATACAACTAACAAAATCTGTACAATTGATTTATAGTCTGATTGAACCATCGGTGATAAGGACGTTTGTGGGATTATCCTACGGGAGTGATTAGAAAGCTGGGTAATTGCTACAATGACCCAAAGTACAATCATATACCTTGAAGCTCGATATTCACTCATTACGGTAAAAATGTTTATCATTGCAGAAACAGGGACAAACATTGGTGCTTTGAGAACACTGGGAATAAGAAATTGAGTCGCAACACGCCATTAAAACTGTTGCAGTAAACCATATGAAACTTGTTGCTACTATTTCGTGTCATTCCGAAATAATAAACCCTTTTCCTTGATGTCACATTTGGTTGACAACGGTCGCTAAGGAGAGCTGCTGGAGGACAACACAAACAACGATCACTATAGCTTCTGCAAGGAACGATAAGACTTCTGCCTCTACTTCAAAAGGGAAAAGACTGGTAAAAATTTAAGAATGGACAGAAACATATGATCTACACTATTTTTTGCGTTCATAACTCTTATTGTCAATCATTTCAGGGCAGTTCCACTTCCAATCCACCATCCATATGTAGGTACAGTGCATCTGTTGCTGACTTGCCTGGTAACTACGTGACTGGTAATATCTTATAACACTTATCCCCTGTTAAACAGAGGTTCCAATTGTGAAAATGTTCTTTACAAAACAAGCTATGATGGCATGTATTTTACACACCTTACTTTGTTCCATAACCTACCTAGAGTATCCTTAAGTTAATAAAACTTGAGTATCTTACATGACATTCCCATAACCTCACACAGAGCATGACAGTCACTTTCTATTTCCTCTGTGGTGTATTTTATGGGATCTATATTAAATACATTGTATGTGCATATTTTATTTCGGTCGTAGTGTTAGTGCTTACTGCAATGTCATGTACTATCACTACAATTATGTTATGCAAAACATTCACTATTGTGACCATGATAAACAGAAATGCATTGCACTTCCATTCCAGGCCACGCTTATGATACGTTCAATGTCAATTTTGTGATGTTTTCTGTATCAAAGGGAAATTGGACAAGTGTTGTTTGTAAAATTTAGCCTAATGATTGCCCTCCTGTTTACAGAGGTCATCAATGTGGGCATTGTAAAAGTTTAGATTAAAATAATACTTCACATCAAATATAAAATATTATAAACTGTAAGATTTATATAAAAAAGAAGGCAATATTTATACTAAAGTAAATTTACGTGACTGTCTTGTGAGCACATTTCCTAAAGAGTGTATACACAGCTCAAAGTCTTGGACATGATTCAGTAAATA
>JAAAKL020003126.1:0-23965 GCA_010016065.2 Carybdea cf. marsupialis auct. non (Linnaeus, 1758)
AAAGTCTGCTGGTCTGCACCATATAAATTACCAAACTCTAAAAACTCTGGGCTAATGCAAATTTGATTAGAACTTGTTTGAAAAACGGGTGTATAATCATCCCAACTTTTACTACCATCATACATTTGTTCAGGACTAAAACTTGCATTATTGTCAAAGTATGCATCAGGATATATATCATTTTGTTCTTTTTCTTCTGTACGATTTTGCTCAAGTATCTTTTTCTGATGTGCCTTTGGTACAAATGCTGGTTTGTCTACAGCTCTCATCAAAATTTCTTGTATTGAAGGTCCCTGAGTTGCTCCACTTGTAGTACTTCCTAATCCATTGCCATCCTCTTGCAAAGGTGATTCTTCACTTACTGGTTTTTTATTGTCTGATACTATGTGTAGTGACTCTAGTTCATTAGTAATATTTACATGTGTTGAGTCTCTATTATCGTTCACGTCCTTTGTTTGCACTTTCTCCTCCTTTGGAGCTCCTGCATACAGAACAACAGAAAGAACAATTAAACTCAGTGTTACATGCTCTTAGTAAGCTATCAGAAACTGGGAGTAATAGTCAAGTGACATAATACAGTAATCACCTCATTCAGGGATGATTCAGTGAACACTTTAGATGATAAACAGATGTTGGTATATATTGGCATGCAATTATACACATATCACTCACTCTATATCTATTTACCTATCTATCTAAAAATCTATATATCTATGTACATATATATACACACACTAAAGAGAAATGGTATAAATTTCGTAAATTTCTCCTAGTTTATCACCAGTTTGAGAATCGTTGTGGGACATGAAACTCAGAGTAACTGAGGTAAACTTTTGCAAGTCCTTTAATTTGTATATAAACACACTAAATAAGCAACTTAAAATCCAACCTAGCCCATTCATGAGACTTCTAAGTTATCTACCCAGTATGTTATTTGGAAAAGAGTATACAATATGGCCTAGTTGATCACTTAGAATATTTCTGATCCAGCCCACAGACTGTTTAACACCAGCACTATTCACTAATGCTTACAACAATTCTTCCAGGTAGTGTGATGGCCTTGCTTGTGATACTGTACTAGCTGTCTCAGCTAATGCAGATGCAGATTTAAGACACCTATTTGTCGAAATCTTATCAAATTTATCTTCGTCCGTGAGCTTTTCTTTACCTCTAAATTGCCTAGCTTGACCAGCTCTGTAGTTTGTGATATGGTGCAGGATGTCTGTAGTTAAACTGATAGAAATGGCCGGCTAAACCGCATCTTAGCGATGTCTTGCCTTTTAGGAATCCTGAGTGACGGATTGGATCGAACCGAGAGTGACTGATTAATGAGTAGGTTTTACATGATGAATATAAAATAAAAATAATAAGTACCTACTTAATAAAAAGCGTTGCAAATTGCAGTGTGAATACTAAATAATCTTCTCAATTTTTCCTTTCATATTGAAAGCGATGGGGGCCTGCTATTAACTATTTGATACGTCTCATGCTAAATTGTTCCCTCTCCTAGCTAGATCCTCAGCATATTATCAGCGTCAATTAGCATATTGAGGGGGTAGGGGGAGGAGTTGAAAATGGTGTGAAATTTGAAAGCCTATAAATAACCAATATATTTGAAGATGATATATGCTACTCTCCTGTCTCGAGTGGTTTGCTGCTCGACGTCTAATACCGGTACGTAGCCTACCACAATCTAGTAAACTCTACTAGTGTAGAATAACAGCTTTGTACTTACCTTTAGATGAGCATGTCTTTTACGAAATAGACACCATTTAATGTTTTTCTATGCACATTCAACGAAATCGACGCCAAGCTTCTTAACAAAACGAGTTTGACACTAAATTAGGCCTACGTTTTTGCCCTCATGGCCGCCCCTGGCTTCCTACAAAACGAGCAAAGATAAAACCCAGCTACGAAACAACGTTGAAAATGAACTTCCTTCTTGAACAAGTATAATACAGGAATCTTTTAATGGCGTTCAGGTTACAAAAGAATTAAAATGTATCAAACTACAGTGCCCTTCTTACCGCCGTCAGGCTCAATTCCTTTCTCCAATAATTCATCTCGTGGTCTTCGTGGTTTACTTGCACCGAGTGGAGCCCCCCTACCGCGACCTCTACCTCTGTCCGCAAATTTTCCATCTTTCGACGCCATTTTACATCCAAAAAATCAACTTTACTTTAAAAGTATATTTTCCAGAAACTGTTAAAAGGAAGCAAAATCCCCATCCTTTCCAGCATTCGTCACTGTTCAATCCAAGAAATGCAGTCGAAAGTTAAAGAACAATTTTCTTGGTGTTACCATCACAAAATAATAATGGTACATCTTGAGGTTCGATCTTGGTTAAATAGTATTAAACTATTCATCCAAAGACCAAAAAGATTCATCACATTCAAAGAATCACTGATTCACGAAGTCATATGATGTGGGTTTCTCCGAAACTTGCCTTTTGACACGGCATTTTTTTCGGAAAAAGCAGTTTTGTTCCTCTAAACGAAATGTGATTTTTATTGTTTTGAATCGTTATAAATGTCAGGGTACTCGACCGTAAAGTTACCGGATGAAGAAGAAGATGCACTCCGAATGCTCGCCTTTAGCAAGAGCCAGTTATGTTCTTGTATAGATGTTAACTAAGTCTTTTATCGAATGGTTTTATTTTCTATATACTTAACATCTTAAAATTTTTTTACATATAAAACCGTAAAGGAACGTGGACACTAGAAATACAGATCTAAATACGTCGTGGTACAGAGCATACATAGACACTGAAGTTTCATGCACACTGCAATCTTCTGGTTAAACTTAAATCATTTTCAACTATAGAAACTTATTTTACAGTCCTAGCACGATAACAACCCTCATGTTGACAATTTGCCAAAGAGTAGATATGTCGCCTGCAACCTAAGCCAGCTTCTCCATCGTACATGGCTGATATCTCCTTTCACCTCCATGGCACTTCGACACCTTCCTCACAATGGGATATTCAGTTATAAATTTTATGTCGACCCGGGTACGAAGTGAAAGCTCGTTCATAGCTCCGTTTCCAAAAATGGCTTAAGAAATCTTTACCTCGGTTACGTAACGGGTCTTAAATTCTCTCCCAGAAATACTGTAACTTGCTTTCTGTGCTTCTAAATTCTCAATAGCTCCCTCTGCTATATAGACGTAGCTTTCTACTAGACAATTGCCTTTTAGGGGACAGTTGCTCTTTATATTATGATTGCATTTCCTCGAGTTGAGATTGCTTTGTTGTCCATTTAATAGTCGACTATGAGGGCGTTTAATATTCCACGGATCTACAACTTTTCTTTACGGTATTTCTAGTAATTACACTTGGTGGTCGAGGGGGAACGGTCGTCCTCCCAGAACTTAGGTTCAGTTATTTTGACCTATTGCCCTGTATGACTATCATTTTTAACATTTTCGCCTATTCATTGATAACACGAATTCGTTGGTACAGACTGTGTGTCACGCAAGAATGATTATTCCGAACAATCCTGGAAAACTTCGTAGATTCTTTCGCAAGCCAATGTGCTTAAGTCATGTTCCCTCCAAGTTGCAATGTTTAAGGTTGAAGCCATAAGAGATGCCTTCGGTAATATGGTGAATAGCAAAGTAGTCCTGCCAGTACCGTCTGAAACGGTTTGAATAACTGAGAGATCTGGAGAGAATGGAGAGCAACGAGGAAGGGGGAAATAACTCGTAGGACGAGGAAGTGACAAGCGGAACAACGTAATGCGCTAATCTCGAGGTTTCCTGAACAATGTCATTTGTTATGATATTACCTGTCATTTGTTCATGAATAATGTCAAGAATGAAAAGAAAATCCAATATTTACTGAGCGTGTCCACCTCCCCCCTGTATCCGACAGCCTGGAGTACTGTTATCTATCCAGCCCATTTCCTTTTTAATTGTATGATTGCGTGATTTAACAACCGAGTTTTCATTTAAGTTTGTTTTCGATGAAAATAAGGCAAACGATAAAAATCAGTTTAAGATAAGGATACGTTTTGCACATACTCTTATGCATCATCTAAAGAGCAGCAGCTATGTAAATAACAGCACAGTGGCAGGTTCACCATAAGGATAGTGGGGTCTCAATAACGTCTGGACGCAAGGCCCAATGATACTCACTCAATGGAGGGAAGTTAGTTGCCTTTTACAATGTGAGACACTTCAAGCATTGAGTGATCTGATGCCTTGGCTTCGCTACCGATTGTTGGACACCAATCCACTAGGCGATTCTAATATCATACAAACGTTGATACTGCAGCCTCTTAAAGGAGCCCATTTATACCGTGAGGTCATTGTTTTGGGTCAATCCTTCCTGACCTCTAATAACTTTGTTAGACAAAAATAATGTTCTTATTGAGAAGAGGGTTTGAAATTGTAAGCTTATAAAGACACTACAGAAATACAAAAGTATGTCACCAACAGGATACGAACGGTATTCGCGCCGTGAGCTTTAAAAACTGAGTAAGATGAAGTCCGCGGATAACTCATTTCATTCCATTTCGATGTCGATGGCCACCCGCGGAGTTTTGGGAACTAATATAGCGACTAGGAATTTCAGAAGGTTATGACGCCTATTAAAATGGCATGGGTAACCAGCCAACCCAGCAATGACACCCGTACTGGGATCACTTGCATTTCACAACAAACCGTGACTACCAGTCTGTAATGGGAAGAGAATTTTAGCCAAAAGATATATAAAAGCAATGCGGCAGGCAACAACACATGACCGTGTGTGGGGGGTGGGGGTGGGGGTCGGAGTCATTAGATCAGTACAAAACATCAACATTAAATAAGACAACAAAGCAACGTTTCTTTTAATAATAAATTTTAATACGACATGATGCCGATTACATTCTCGTATGCAAAATCTAATTGTCCTTCTTCACGCCCACACTCTTCCATAATCCCCTTGGTCCATATTACTTATTTTCTACCACTCATCTCTTCTGGGTTTAAATTGAACGCCACTGCTCTCTACAACTTTAGTCCGTCTTTGATTTCAGTTAGCAAGGTCGATAGCAATTGATAATTTGTACTTTTGGCATCCACTGCAATCACATTTTCACCCTGAAAATAAATGATGTTTGATATAATACATCACAGTTGTAAAATCTACGTAATTGTGGGTGCAGCAAACTATTAAGCGTATAATTGTTAAAAAATTTTGACGTAGGGTTCAGGTACAATTAATCCAGTCGAAAGCGTTAAATTTGAACGCTTCACATATCTCCAAGTGTTAAAACTACTTACAACCTGATATGCCTGCGAAATTCATATCTAAGGACACTAGTAGCGAACATCAAATAGTTTGATTAAAGTGAATATAAACATGCGTCAATTCCATAATATAATAAAATATCTCTTGAATATAAATATCACATTGGCAAATAACGAGAAAGTGCAGCTATCGCTTAGACTTCGTCTAATGGTGCTCTATACAAAGGAAAAAGCATCTCTTTCCTCCTCCAACAGTTCAATGAAACTGCAAACTACATGCAACTGCCAAGACCATCTTCCATAGATCATTATCTTTTTAAGCACTTTCAGACCATATCAATACGATAAGACAGAACATTTCATAAATGACGACGTCGTTCTCAGACATTACTATACCGGAGCATAGGGTTGGATTTGCTTCTAGTTAGATATCAGAGACAAAGCCGTACAGATATCCCTACTTTAATAAGTTAAGCGCTTACCTGACGTTTGACTAACAAGCAAATGGGGTGATGTTGAATTGTATATCCATATAAAGAAGCGCTTGTATCTAGTTGTTCCACAACTAAAAACAAAGAAAAATTATTACGTCAGCATCCTAAAAAATTGATAAAGGTAGTGCTACAGAGCTATTCATTTACCATATTCATTCTACATTGTTCTGATAATCTTGTGATAGATTCTGGTTTCTAACCCGCAGATTCAAAAATATAGATAAGAGCTGGAGGTCATCGTTTTACCTTAGTCTTGAGTAGATCTTAAATGCGTTATCCAACAGCGAGCAAACAAGGCTAAGTGTAGAATAGTTAAAACCACATTCTTTACAGTCTCAACTGCATAATAACGACCGCATTTACTTCATAACGCACTAAACATTATCGGTGCAAGTTCCCTGTATGAAGCATCTTTTAAATTTCGAGATTCGAATTACCAATAAGTAAAAATGAATAACTGTCTCACAGAATTATAGTGTACAGTGTACACATACAATCCATCCTCTACGCCAAACGTTCCAAAAGATCTACAACCAAGGTCGTAGACGACCATACTTCTTTCTTCTCCATCTCTTTTCGGCTTTTGATACTACCTTGACCATACTGCTATGCTTTAGCGCCAAGGAAGGAATATCCTCCACATTATCAGGCTCATACCAAATGACATAAACTAATGAAATATCTTTCCCAGATTCTAAACACAATAAATAAAATTTAAGCCCATTTCTCCGACCAGGCTCCAGGACATCTCTTGAGAAATTGCAAGTTCATGAAAATTGCTCTTTGTTTTTATCCCCTTTGTACACCCTTGGCAGCGGCACTTAGCGTACAAGCTAAATAACATGAGAAATTCGCTAAATAAAATCCAGTAGACGTCAATTCTCAGAATAGCACATTATAAAACGGCGGCCTATGGTCGTACTGTATTATATTCTTATGTTTAATGTCTACATATATCGTTAAATCAGACGCCATGATAAATCAAGGAATAGACCGACTGACATTGTCCTTATTATTTTCAACTGTAATTCCTATTTTCAAATGCAGACAAATGACTCTTAAGGCTATTGGCATGTAAAAATGGTTTCTTTCTCTTGTACACAATTCGCTGTTTCACAGTATGATATGATGCTGTTATGCCAGAACTGTCAGATCTTCAGTCCGAATATCAGATTAAAAGCTCATTCCTGATTGATCTGGATAATCAAACAAATATGTTAACGGTCTTTTTTTCTCTTCATATTAACATAGTTTCCAGGCTTCCTTCCTGCGACCCGTACTGGATCAGACATATTTTTGTCATCCCCAATCGGCTCAAATAAGCAATACCGTTAATCTAGGACGGTTAAAGAATCGACTGTTATTTAACTTCAACCATTAAACGCGAGACACTGCTTTGCTTTACAATTCTTAGATTCTGGAAGTCTGTATCAGCTGCAAGAAATAAGAGGAATAAGATGTAGCTTATCTCCAGTCTTCATGAAAAGCAAACACACCATGGCCCAAAGGGATATCTGCTCCTAGTTAAGACTCGCTTACATATGGCATCAGCCTATGTTTTGCCACAAAACCTCCGCTTTCCCTCCGATTGGAATTCTCTCCTCTCCACAAATCTTCAATCCACACCCCTGGGGTATCATGATAACGTTCTCACTCATATTTACTATATACAAGGATTCCAACACCCGAGTAAGCGTGTTAGCAAATCTGACGCGCAAAGCAATATGCCATGGCAAAATGACATCATTGTAATATGCCATGGCAAAATGACATCATTGTAATATGCCATGGCAAAATGACATCATTGTAATATGCCCTGGCTTTGGTTATCCTAGGGGCTTTTGACAGAAAGTTAAAATTTTGGCTAGCAGAGTTCAAAAGCTTACTGACTGCGGTTCTACGTTAGTCAAAAAAGCAGGGCAAACTTCGTATACTCTTGTAGTTGTGGTACTGTTCACTTCGCTTCTGTTAAGGCATATAGTGTCATCCACCCTGCCGCCCCAATCTTCAGCGGTCGCCGTTCTACATGGAAGTCACATTCACAAATTTCAGCTATTTTCCAAATCACTTTCTTATGCAAATGTATTTCCTCTAATACTCATTCAAAAACGGTCTGAAATATAATTAAAACATCATCAACTGGGGATGGGAAGATGACTTAGTAATGACAGGCTAGAGACAACCGAGTCGCTTTATGATGTTTCAAAAGTGCTTTTACTGTAGTTGTTCAAGGTCTTATCTTTGAAAATCTTAATTACTTATCCTATCACGCAAGTACCAGATTTTATACAACCTTCCTTGCTTCAACCTTGGCCCGAGTAAGCTCGGAGTGAGTCATCTGGATGACGTCACACAGTGACAGATAGCACAATAAACTGACGTTTGAGTAGGCATTACTTGACGACAATGTTATCTAAATATACAAGTAGCTACGTGTATCAACATGTGTACGTATCAAATTATCAAACACCTTCATATTATTTTGCTGACAGTTTAACGGTGATTACATTGCTTGGAGTAGCTAACTATGACTTCATGTTACCTGTGAGCTGTCCCTTGTTGCAAACGATTTTCACTAATTCGCTGAATGAACGGTCCCCTTCCACTGGAATCTGAAAGAATGAAACGTCAGGAATTGAATCAACTTTTAGAAGGGCAAAATCTGAATTTGCAACACTGGTAACTAAGAACGTACCCTGAATTCAGGTTTTATGAAACAATATCATGGCGTAATAGTTTCGGAACCAATTTATGATAGAAGAATCAACAGATAGCCCTTCTATACTATTCGAATAAATAGTTTAGCCACGTTCCCACAACTATTTAACTACAATTGTCCATAGTATTTGAAATAATCAAGCAATTTTTCAAGCAGGCTTCCCAAATGTCATTCATTAATTACAGACACAGCTAATGGTGACGAAAATTGAGTTCTCTACCACCGTCCATGTCACCAAGAATTTGTCACTTAGAACACGTTGCTAAAACACAAAATAAAAGGTTTCATGGCAGTCAAAAAATGGATTTCTCAACCCTACTTGAAAATAATGTTTGAAACTCTTTGGAATGGTCAAAGCATGATGAGTATTTTAAATTAGTCAACTTGAATGGTAAGTATTATAAAAACTGTTTACGTAGACAACTGTTCCGCCCAAACCCTGCAAACGAGCCACGTCAAAGTTATAAGAACTTCATACCTAACCATACATTGGCACCAACAGTAACATATTCACTTCTGCCCTTTCACAGTCTGCGGTAACCCTTGTAGCACTCATCACCCAAATTGTGATGGAAAAAAACTTTTTGATGCAGATAACACTTGTTCTTACAAGAACTGCCTCGTTGAAGTATATTTATTTATTTTTGAGCTTTGAAAACATTGTTTTTTTCTGTTTAGTAACTAGTAAGTTGCTGGCTTCCTTTTCATTGGTAGTGGTGATGGTGGAAATATTGATTGGGTAGACGACTAGGAAAAACATCTGTTATCTGGGGATCCGCAAATGATGTGAAGCGGGAAGATTTTTGACAAAATGTGTTGTTCCACCACACTACAATCAGGAAAGGTAGAGCACATAAAATGACACTAAAAATACTTTAAACAAATTTGGTTGTTAACTATACCATACAATGTCGGCAATGGTCTGATATAGTGTCCTCTTGCGTTTTTAATAAATACTACGTGGAAAATGCGTGAGCCTGCGCATACAATCATGTTCATAATATAAATCAATAAAAAGATAAATACTCTTGAAAAAAGGAGCATGCACACATTGCCATATTATTTACACAGTTCCACGAAGGTCCAGTGTAATCTACATTACGGTTGTACGACACCAAAGTGGAGCCAAAGTTTATAGGAATCACTTTTTCAGCAACCAATTTATAACCTCCCCTGAAGTACCCTCACCAAAAAGAGTATGAAATGAAGAACACAGGAAGCGAGCTTATTTCAGACGATATTGTAACAAAGACACACAAGTGAGGGCCCAAAACGATTGGAAAAGATTTAATGACATGCCACCGTGCATCCGCAGCTTTCCCTTTGTCAAAGATTTACGAAATAGAAACCACACCCTGAATTAGTATGAAATAATAGTCTGACCTTGCTAGACTGTTTCTCTGTTAAGTCTCCACCTGCCAACAACGCAGCGAAGTCGTCACTAAATAAAAAATGGGAGAGTTAAACTGAGGATGAAAATAATGCTAAGTTTATCAAACTAGAAAAGGAGTATAAGCCAGAAAGACGCATCCATCGGAATGAACAGTGAATTAACGTGTTACGTCGCTACGTTCACCACAACCACTGTTCCGAAACTTTTAACAGCGCGTCTAACTCTTCGGAGTCTTCATGCTACGAAGACGATCACATCGTTTTTTAATATTTAGGCAACTAAGAAAAACCTTCTCGTTGTCTCCGAGATCCTTGCAAATTGTGGAAATGTTTACCTTTACCCAGCCGCATCCCCATGTGCGAAGTCACGCTAACGGTTTCATGCGTTTACCATCAACGGAACAATTTAAGTTGCTTAACATACAAAGAAAAAGTGTTAGAGTGGATAACATTGTAATAATCTATCAAAATGTAGCAGAGGGGCCATGAAATTTTAAGATTCGATTAATTAAATGTCCACCAGAAAAAAAACCGAGAATGATCTCCTGTTTGCGCATACCCAAATGAAATTCAAGTAAGATATCCAATGTGCTTCTTGTCTTATCTAGAAATTAAAAGCAAGCACATCCTTATGTAAACCTTCTGAAGTGCATGATATCGCGATTTCATCTCACTATGTCACTGACATACTGTCACAATATCATTCCCCGTTTTAAAGTGACTATCACGATTTTGATGCAATCTTGAGGAACCTTTTAACAATAATAGTGCTGCAACACGAGTACACTGCAATACTTAATACTTCTCAAACTATCAAATTAGTCGTCTTCTCCATATCAAGACCATAATCCTTTGGGCGGATTTAACATTTTACAAGTGGCATGTACAGCACTTACAACATGAGTCGGAGAATATTGAAACACCGGCTGTTATAGTCCGACAATGCATAGGTTACTAGCACATGGAAACATGAAAACAAATCAATATAAATACAGAAGGTGTTACGCTTTCTTTATTTGTTTGTAATCTTATTAATATGCTGTGGCAAATGGTAACATGTAGAACTGAAATAAGAGAAAGGTTTTACACAGAACCACAGGTTCAATTGGGTCACACGGCAGTGCATTCATCAAATTGAAAAGTGAACTCATTAAAAAGTTCCTTTGACACAATTCTAAATATATCATATCATCACAAGCTGAGCCTATGTAGTGTTCTTCTCTTACATACTTGGGGCTGCATTTACAAGTAAACGGCTAATAACAATCAACTAAACATGGCAAACACCTAAACTGGCCATCCAATACATTGACAATCAACTAAACTGTCAAAGGACTAAATGGGCAATCAAGTGAATGGACCGAGCCACTCAAACGACAATCAACAAAGCTGACACCTTAACTGACAATTAGTCTCCAGTAAAAAAAAATTGGTCCTTAATGGTTCGACTACACAACCATCTAAAACAAAACCAACTACTCTGACAATTAACTTCATCCAAGATCGACTAAATCGACGTCTAACAATGTGAAAATCAACAGAACAAGCAATCATGAAGACTTGTAATGGACTAAACTGCTTATACCCTTGATTTGGCAATCGACGAAGCTGCTGGTCGCCTTTACCTGACAATCAACTAAGCTTCTAATGGCCTCCACCTAACAATCAACTAAGCTTCTAATGGCCTCCACCTAACAATCAACTAAGCTTCTAATGGCCTCCACCTGGCAATCAACTAAGTTGCCAATTGGCCTTAACCTGGCAATCAACTAAGTTGCCAATTGGCCTTAACCTGGCAATCACCTAAGCTGCCAATTGGCATTAACCTGGTAATCACCTAAGCTGCCAATTGGCATTAACCTGGTAATCACCTAAGCTGCCAATTAGCCTCAACCTGGCAATCACCTAAGCTGCCAATTGGCCTTAACCTGGCAATCACCTAAGCTGCCAATTGGCCTTAACCTGGCAATCGCTTAAGCTGCTAATTGGCCTTAACCTGGCAATCACCTAAGCTGCCAATTAGCCTCAACCTGGCAATCACCTAAGCTGCCAATTAGCCTTAACCTGGCAATCACCTAAGCTGCCAATTAGCCTCAACCTGGCAATCACCTAAGCTGCCAATTAGACTTAACCTGGCAATCACCTAAGCTGCCAATTGGCCTCAACCTGGCAATCACCTAAGCTGCCAATTGGCCTTAACCTGGCAATCACCTAAGCTGCTAATTGGCCTTAACCTGGTAATCACCTAAGCTGCCAATTGGCCTTAACCTGGCAATCACCTAAGCTGCCAATTGGCCTTAACCTGGCAATCACCAAAGCTGCCAATTAGCCTTAACCTGGCAATCACCAAAGCTGCCAATTAGCCTTAACCTGGCAATCACCTAAGCTGCCAATTAGACTTAACCTGGCAATCACCTAAGCTGCTAATTGGCCTTAACCTGGCAATCACCTAAGCTGCTAATTGGCCTTAACCTGGTAATCACCTAAGTTGCCAATTAGCCTCAACCAGGCAATCACCTACGCTGCCAATTGGCCTTAACCTGGCAATCACCTAAGCTGCCAATTGGCCTTAACCTGGCAACCAACGTAAATTTAAATCAACTAAACCAACAATCAACTAAACCAACAATCAACTAAAGTGAGGATCATCTGAGCTACTTATGTTGCAATCAACTAAGCTTACAATTAAATAACCTGACGATAAACATAACTAGAATCAAATAAATTGGAAAATTCAAACACTATCTAATCCATTATGATTCAATACTAACCTGTTAATGGGTGTTGGTAAGATATAGGCGTGAACTGGAAAGTTGATTTTAAAGTCGATTTTGTCGCTGGTTGATCCCTCTGGAGTCTAAAGTCAAACAATGAAAACGAGGGATAAATTCTGGAAGCCTAACAAACCAAAAATCTATCACAAAGTGCAGAATGTAGGGTCTTATACAGAAGAGTAACCTGTGCGCATTGAGCTACAGGCCCCTAACCATAGTCTCTACTTTTCACTATCTTTGGTTTAGTAAATACATAAAGGTATCGATAGGAAGGGATAGCGGGAGGAGTAATGTATAAGTTAGTTCGCACTTTAAACACGTTATATTTGGGGAAACATATTCTGGTATCATATGAATAAAACCAACTGTACAGTGAATGTAATAAGAAAGCCAAAGTTTTTATCACTTATGAAACAGTTACATTGCTTCCATTGCCTCCATTAACGCGAAGAGCTTAATCGCCTTAGGGTCAAGGCTCAATAGATTCCTTTTTGGTTTTAAGAATAGTACTAAAAGTATAAAAAAATTTAGTATCTGCCAATTGCGAAATAATACAGTAGACCTGATAAGTTCTCTTAAGATGAATACAGCTAATACATAGTGCATTCCCATGTACTAATTTTGAGCTTGACTACATTAAACGATAAAAGTTTCCTGCTCACAACAGTTCCATATTAGGGGGGGGGGGGGTATTATTAAACCCTTTGCATTTTAGGGCTCGGGGCATATATACGGTCAGTAGGTTTTGAGTTTCTGCAAGGGGCAAGTTGTGATTCAACCACTCGTAAGAAGGAAAGGTGTTCTTGAAAGACGATGTTGAATTACAGTTTTGGCATTGGTGCTCTTCTTATCTTACCTGTTACTCCTGTAATCACATTAAAATAAGACGTAATAAACAACGACAGAAGAGATAAAGGAATCAAGTAATTACTTTAAAGATGTACGTTAAAGTTCCTCGTAGCCATTGTGCCATTACAATACTGTCAACTGTAAAAGCAAACTGTCCCTCGTTGGTCATTCCTGAGAAAGCGACAACAAAGAGAATGTACATATGTCAGCACCATCGATAGTATGCATATGATCATATTCGCTGGCATTTACTGCCTTCAGTTCAGAATCTTTGCCTACGTTACCGTAAAGAAACCCCCGAAGCAAAGTATAAACAAAAAATAAACTAATGCTTATATCGCTTGCAGTGTAGGTACAACAAGGCTTTGGAGGTTGAGTTTTTACACAATTCCTGGTAGGCCATCTTCTGCATCGACCACAGATTAAGAACCAAGGGCAGGGCTTCTTCTTCACCCTAAACAAGCCAGGTAAGCGCAGAAGAAAACATGACATGGAAACATGGAAAACACCTCCGCCCTCTGTCTTGCATAACGTCATTGGACACCTTTTGAGATCGATTCAAACTCCAAACTTAAGGATCTCACAAGGATTGACGAACCTAGACGAAGCTAGTGGTCGCATTCACTGAAAAGGTTCAAGGGCAACAATCATGTGGATGACACCTGACTTCCCTTCATTTCCACGAAAATTGGGAAAATTCAATTGTAAATTGGGTAGCCAAAAATTGAAAGGTACAAAATAGGTAAAACCACAATAAAAAACAATAAATACCATTATCTCCACAACAAACACAATAGGGCTTGATATGCTATGATTAGATCATATGGATCCTTGAAACGCAAAGAATGGGGAAATGAAACATGTTGGAAAAAGTGACGTAGTTTTATAAAAGGTTTCCTATCTATCTACAAAGTCAAGTCTGGAAGAGTAGGAAATGTTGCGGCAGTCAAGTGAAAACATATTCCTGAGTCTTGAATAAGGTTATCAGTGAGTTATGCTCAGTTGTAGTAGACTATGAAACTGTATCATCTCTCCATATTTGTTCCCTAAAATATTTCTCTGAGACCATTTCTTTATGACACTCTGACGACACAAATTGAGCAGTTTCTATTTCTTCTGATGAGAAAATTTAAATCTCAATCCTAAACCTTAGCCTGGTTATACATTCATTTTGATATTGTATATTTCAAGACCATTCTCGTACGAAGCGTAATCAATGAGCGAGCAGCGCTTTCACTTAAATTCCAGTAAAACCGGTCCTTTTCACTACGCGAGACGTTGAGAAAAATTCGCGATGACACAATCAATCGATTGTGTAATATCGGCATCAGAACTGTGGCCTGATCAAAATATCTTAATTCACTCTTCACGCTGTGACCAAAACGGGCTGTGGGCTATGGATACAATTTGTTACGGGTATGAAAATTCAAGTGTGTGACAAGAACAGTATTAATTTACTACTGTTTGGCCAGTGAGATATTTCACCACTACATAAACCCGCAACATAGTAAATGGTGGTGTAAAAGTATTTCCATGCCTAACGACAGCTCAGAAAAATGGTAAAGGCAACCTCTTTTTTGGATTCCCTGGTATGTACCATACATGTGAATGATGAATATCCGCAGAATCGACCCTCTCCATTACTCTCAAGCACTGTGGCTTAAAATGCCATAATGATGCCTTTTTGACTTGTTATCAAAGTATACGCTACTTACCAGGTGGGAGTTGAAATGGTACTTTAACTGGGTCATGTAAAGAGGCTCCAATCTAAACACAAAACAGGAAAGGTTATCACTTACATAGATTGTATTTTTTAAGTTTCTTAACAGTTTCGAACATAACTAGGAATTAAAGCAAGTTATCCTGGATGATATGTCTGCAAATAAAACAAATTACTTAATGCAATGATACTAATACCTGATAGTAACGATTGAAATATCATGCTAAACACAGCCAGAAAGCTCTAAGAGAGGGTTTCTAGCGTTTTCTAATTAGTGTATGTTGAAAGGTATCTTGACATTATTGTTGACTGAAATCAGTACTGAACATCTGCAAATTGGGATTCCAAATTGACCTGCAAAATTGTGGAAGTGTTTAATATCAAGTAACCAGACAGTACATAACAATGTAGTACATAATTCTTTGTCTTAATGGCAAGCCACCTTGCATTTTCTGTTAAATGAGAATACCCTGTGAGAATTTCATACCCAAGTTATCAGTATGCTGACATAAAGATAGTTCTTGATCAATTTCAAAGTCCTAGCAACTTTGTACTCGTAACATCTGGAAGTAGATCGTTGTTAAAGCTAACCTACGCTACGAAGTCTATTGTACTTTTTTAAGGTTTTCCTATGACCAGTAGAACCACTGTGTTCCTTTTACAGAGTGCCAATTTGTTGGTTAATGCCCAGTCAATAAAATTGGAATTTTTTCGACGAATATTTCGACAGTCCTGTAGTTTCTTCATATTCCTTTATTGCACTGCGGGCGTTTTGGTTTATTATTGGCATATACATCTATTGTACCTGTGCTAACGTATACGGAGGTAAGAATACTACCTTACGGTACCCCATGCCCCTGTAGCTCAGTTGCCAACAATGAATACATAAGTAAGATGGTCTTCTTGGTGATTGCTTTTAACCAAGGTAGGCACCTTTTCTAAGGTTCTAGTGGTATAAGCTCTTTGTTTCCTACAATCCCTTCCAAGCATTAACAGACTTACCACAAGGTCAGCCTAATAGATTGCGCAGTATACTTTGATAAGGCATCTTAGTTACATAAAGCTCGTCTCGATTATATCAAGGTTTCGTGCAAACGTATGTAGAGGCTTAACATTTTGTTAAGTACATTGCTTTTTACGCATTTTAACGTTCCTTTACTGCGATGTGTGCTTAAAAGAACTCGCATATGTTACCGATTTGAAACAATTTTAAAAACAATGCTTTGACACCTATCATAAAATTCAAACTACATGACACATGAAGAATTCATAAAATGGAATCGGTACCTCAAAATGAGGGCAACGTACTTACCGCCCTAACTAGTTTCATGTTTAGTGAATCAATGATGTTAAATTCCATTGACGTCACTTGCGAATCACTGGTGTTTCTGTAAAGCGAGATAAAATTTAGAAGTTGACATGGCAGAACAAATTCAAAACCTGATATACCTGTTTCCTTACCTTTTCTATAAACTGTTGAAGGAGAATTTGTCCTTAAACTGCACTGACCTGTAATGGTCCTAAATTTCTCTCTCTTACTACTATTCGAATCTAGCATGTATATTTTGCTTACCTCTTTACGAACAACCTTTTCTCCTTACACTAAAGACATTTTCAATGTAACAAGGATGGCAATTCGATTTTCCTCCAATATTTCATTCTGGGTTTTACTTTATGATGCCTAACAGCCCATAAATACCATTGTGATACCTAGAGAATTACTAGATATAGTGAGATGCTAATAAGACTCCACGGAAACCCATCCTATGGTAATAGAAAGCGTTCTACAAACAAACAGAAACAGAAAGCGAATCCAAAAACCATACTACGATATCTGTTTAAATTAAAGTAGCAAAGTAAAATATGCACATTTATTCCTGCATCTCCTGTCAATTCCTATTAGATCAAAAGTAACTATGAAACGCGATTGACAATCAAGTAACCAATGGATGCATCAATCAACAAATCAAAGCTTGCGATCACGCGCAACATCAATTAATCAATCACACAGAGCGTGGCAACGCCGCTCTACGCTTTGAAAATGGTGGAAAGTTTAATGGAAATCAGCGACTTGAATTGATAATGTTTCGATTTTTTTTGGCAAAGAATAGGAAACAAGTCGTTGATTCCGCCTATTTTTTTATCAATTGGATTGATAGATTCAAATGGATTAAGAAGAGGAGAGGCAGCTGATTGATTGAATGAATCAATTGATGTATTTATCGATCTATCTATTGATCAATCAATCGAGAAAGCCCATTGAATCAGTTAATCATCAGACATAGCAGGCATTGTTACTACCTCTTTTAGGTAAAGTATCATTTCCGAATATAAAAATAGAATATAAAAATAGAGTAACGAAATGGATTTTAAGCAAAATAAATTATAGCAGTAGTGTTACAGTAGGCATCTAACTGCTCATATTACGATTGAAGCAAACCCAAATCGTCTCAGGTACTACCTTCCTTATCGGTATGTCTACCTTATGCGTCTCCACGACTTTCTGTCAAAAACTGTGGCATAATAATGTTAAAGCCTTGTACAAGTCCCTGTGGCTATCTCATTTCACTGGAGAAAATAATTCCCGGTAGTAGGAAAATGTTACGTTTACTTTCTTCACAGTAAATGTACATCAATAGTGTAATCAAATGATACAGAGATAAGATAAGTGAACATTAATAGCAAGGCTGGAAAAATAATGATGGAAATGAATAGATTATCACTGGGATTCAAATTGCAGCATCTTAGCTCTCAGTACCACTTCGAGAGCCTGGTCTCAAAAATGCCGTTGGGTAGTTTGTCAATGTCCATCCCTGGATGACTGACAGCCCATGCGGCGAATAGAAAATATAATAAACAAGGCCACCATGCTCCAACGCAGGCTCGGCTTCGAATCCCAGCAATGGCATGTGTCATCTTTTCTAGTAATTTTCAAGAATAATTAAAGTAAGATATAACTCACCTAAAAATGATCGAGGCGATAACTTGGTTGCTTTTCATTGGGTCGACTTTAACATCATACGTCTGTGAATCAAAAAATGGCCGTAATGAATGTGTCTTTTTAATGTTGTACTATTGTGTGTGTAAGAACTTCTTAGAGGGAAATCTATTATAATCCGTTGGCCATTTGGACATTAAAATATTTTCTTTCATTACTTTTTTGCGTAAACAAACAAGCAAGGTCTCAACAACTAGTGTGCATTTAGTTTAAAATATACTATTACTTACTACTAACTTACTATTTTTCATTTTTGGTACCAAAGATTGAATGAGGAATACATCGTTTGCAAATGGCCGAGACCAAACTAATGAAACAACACATTGTAAGGTAAGACAGGGCAGAAGAAAGCCTGAGCATAGAAAAGAGTGAGAAGAAAAATCTACTTCGACTGTACAATTAGGCTCATCAACATTTCTTCTAGCTGCTAGAGTAGACATCACGCGGATCAGGGGATTCTTTAGTCGTAAGACAATAAAACGAAGTAAGACAAGTTAATGTCATCAATTCATAGTTATTTATATCATTTGCCTAGGAAATATTCTACTGCAAATTCTGTCTGGTGCTGAGAGAATCTATGCTCTTGAGAAAATACTGAAGTATATCTTCAGCAAATTATGCATATTAATAAGAGTTTCGTCTCTTCAAAAAAGCACTGGGAATCGATCCACAGGGCTGCAAAATCGATCTCAAAATTATCACGTTCAATAAATCTTAAGCTTCTTCTTCTCCTCCTCGACTGAAAAATGTCAGAAGTACTCGTTGCAGTTTTTTTCTTTCCTTAAAAAGAGTATAAATGATTTGATAGTATGTGCTTTTGTATTTTTGCTTAACATAAAACCCTGCTCACCACCGACGAACCAGTGTATCAATACGAAATGGAGGAAGCACGATCTGCATCTCTGGCATGTTCAAATAAAAGGCAGCCAATATCTATAATCAACCAATCCTGTACTCCATTTATGGTACAGCAAAGTTAAGGGCAATTCATCTTCAACATTTTCTATATGTTTCCACTCCTGTATCTGCTAAAATGATAAAACGATATTAGAGGAACATATGATACTCCTTACCAATTTTAATCGTGAATCCTCAGCTAAGAGCCGATAATGAGCTTGTGGCTAGAAGAAATCAGAAGGGTTAGAAACTCCTAATTATAAGTTAAATGCTTCAGTAATATTTGTGAAATGATAAGTGCATCATCAACCCATGTACAATAAAACTGAGTTCAGAAATCTGCGCACTGCGGATCTAGGAATTCTCTGAGCTGATGATCGCATGCACGAGATCTACGTCCTCAGTTCTGCAATTTCCGGCCTTGTCTATAATATGAAAGTCCTTGTACATTTAGCTGTGACTGATGTGGCCCAGCAACTCCTCTTGAGCGTAGAGCTGCAAATTGCACTAATGATAAGAATCGATGTAAATGTTTTTCATGTAGCTCGGCACAGTAAGCCGTACTGTTTTTAAAAAAAATAAAAAATTACTCATTTCTCAGATTTGGTAACCTCAATATTGGCATGGTTCAAGATAATGATACCGTTCTAGGCCATCGAATCTGTATCATGGTCAAAATTGGCACTCGGTGACACAGAAATCAAGTTAGTGTACGTTCAGGAAACGACATCTAAGTTATGGACTGCTGCTCTTCATCTCGTTA
The DNA here is from genome assembly GCA_010016065.2 of Carybdea cf. marsupialis auct. non (Linnaeus, 1758). Taxonomy (NCBI): domain Eukaryota; kingdom Metazoa; phylum Cnidaria; class Cubozoa; order Carybdeida; family Carybdeidae; genus Carybdea; species Carybdea cf. marsupialis auct. non (Linnaeus, 1758). The sequence goes on from JAAAKL020003126.1 coordinate 19,839, forward strand.
TTCAACATCGTCAGTAATTGATACTGGTTACAATACACGTGAAGCATTTTGAGATGCTCACCAACTTATTGGTTGTTGTTGGCTGATTACATAAACATGTTTATACTTGATTAGGGTAATAATACATGCAAATCTACGCAAAATGCATTATTATTTCAGAATTAAATTGCCATAGCTGTTCAGTAAATAACAGTCAAAAAAGTTGTTGCTATCGCCTCCCAAGCTGACAACTTCCACATCCGCCAAAGCATGATTGGTATAAGTCTGCAAAACATAAATATATATATATGAATATTCTCCTTGAAGATGTTATAGTTTTCCCTTGGAGCGATCAGAATGGATAAGATCAAAAACCAATATATCAGGGGTTCAACACATAATAGAGCGATTGGGGGGAAATTGTGAGAAGCAAGGCTGCGATGGTTCGGATACGTACAAAGAACAGAGGAAGAACATATAGGGAAGAGAGTATCAGGAATGAAATCCCCATGGAGGAGAAGGAGAGGAAGAACATATAGGGAAGAGAGTATTAAGAATGGAACACTAAGGGAGGAGAAGGAGAGGAAGAATATATAGTGAAGAGAGTATTAAGAATGGAACACTAAGGGAGGAGAAGGAGAGGAAGAACATATAGTGAAGAGAGTATTAAGAATGGAACACTAAGGGAGGAGGAGAGGGAGTCCGAAGAGAAGATTTTTAGGTGCTACAAAGGAAGATATGGGATATGGTGGTTACTGGTGTGGAGATTAACGACGTCAACAACCAAGCAAAATGAAAAAGGATGATGCGCTGTGGCGACCCCTAAAAGAATAAGCCAAAAGATGAATAAGAAGGATTCTCCTTGAAGCTGCAATTTGCTAAACTGGCATCAATAATCCGAAGCCATTGAAAATTCTCGCCTTGTTGCCTAGTTCGGCAGTGCCAAGATGGTTATTGATCTTTAATCACGTAAACACAGTAGTCAAGACACAGAAATAATCAATCCCCCCTTCCCTCTGATTGGCTAAGGAATGGCCAGGTACCAAATTCAAGACCAACTTTTCTTAATGTTAACATAGATGTCAGAGACGACATCGTGGAGTCAGGCCTCTGAGGTTTTAGATTCTGTTAGAAACTCCATGTTATTGGAAGATGATCATGCTTCGACATCTTTAAGTGTTACTGAATATAAAGCATGTTGTAAAATGTGTCAGGTTGTCAGCTAATGCGACATCTAGCAGAATGTTATGGCCATGTTCAGGTATTCTAGACCAATGTTTTAGCGGCAAGTATCAGAACAATGAAATCTTCCGGTAAGAAAACCCTTTGGTAATAAACGTCTGATAAGATTACCCTCTGTATAAGAATATAAGAATAAGCATACTTATCAGATCTCACAAATCCAAATTTATCCTTTACCTACAGTATCTTTCATATTTTTACTAAAAGATGACTACGAGAAGAATTCGGCAACTCCAGCTATCTATACACTATTTATTAGTTAACAAGAGTGGCCTCGCTGTCTTTTTACTTCAATAACACGGAAAAGCAAATAATTCCTTACAAAAATTGGTAAAAGAAATGCAACTGCTATCTTACATCAATCTGTACTTCCTCCACCAAAAACATTTCGTCTACTTTCTTGCTATCAGTTTTCTCTGGAGTTTTGTTAGCTTCCTCGTTCTCTGCCACTCCCTCTTTTTTCTTTTGTTTCTTTTTCTTCTTCTCTTCAGTTTTGCCCTTCACAACTTCCTTGCTTTTCTTCTTTTTCTAATAAGAAAAAGAATACTAAAATACCATTGTATATGCATGCAAAAATGTTACCTTTTAAGCCTTTGCTCAACGATGTTGTATTGCAATAGCACTATAGTTACCACTAAGGACTCTCGTTTTATTTGTTTACATATTATACTTGCTGTGGCTGGCCTTTCAATTTTTACAAATATTACTTGCTACCGCCGGGAAAAGGCCGTCAATCTTTAGCTTTAATTTGCAATCTATGAGCGACAATGGGTGAACTCCTTTCTACCGCAAAAGGGAGCACGGCTCTCCTACTGACATCATATCAATAAGTAACTTAGTTGTTTGGACTCGGGGCTGAGATTTGGTCAAATTTTAAGCAACTTGCTAAGCAACCATACAGCTAATATCAATTCCTTGCCAAAACAATTCTGAATCTTAACCATAATTACTGCAAGGAGATTTACTCAGAGCAAACTTCAAATTCCGAGTATTAAGCTTCCTCAATAAAGGGGTACAATTAAGTACAAGTCTATTGATGTATGTTAAAGAATTATTCCTGAGCAAAGAAATTCTCGACGGCCCCCTTTTTATCACCTGTCTCAAAATATTCTTTGGTGCATATTATTCAAGTTTAACATAAAATTCTTTTCGATTAAAGAGGCTATCCCTTTCTTGCAGCCCACAAAAGAGACAACCCCATAATCATCTTTCTAAAATGTGTTGCGGGATTTTGAGTAAAGCTCGTTTCTTCTCGCAAATATTGAGGATTTCGGAAGCTTGGTCACCTGAAAATGTTCTCCACTCTAGTCCCTCAGGTTACGCAGAAACGGCAATTTAAATGAATTTGGACATATCTACTAACCCTTTAAGTACTATGTATTCTAAATTTGGTTTAAATTTTAATTTTTACTTGATTTATTAGACATGAGATATAAAATACTGATAAGGGAATCATTCGACATTATTTGATAGCATAAAAATTCCCCCGTATGATGCTAAAAGTGGAAGAAATTTAGGGCTTTGGGGGTGTATTCTAGAGCTCTACCATTACATCTTAAGCAACGTCTTTACTAGGTTAGTATTTAAAGGCCGCGAAATGAATCATACATCCTCTACAAATATTTTGTAATTGTTTAAAAAATGCAACATTTCCCTATACAGTTTGATAATTTAAGCGAACAGCTGATCCACAATGAAGATGGAAACAACTTACATTATACATAACTATAAGAGTCTATTATAAGTACTATTGCCATTTTTAAGGGATGAAGTGGAGTGGGGAAATGGCTGCTTAACAACCACGAAAGAGCCGGTAATGGGTACGGTTACGTAGTAAAAATTCTATATTGTCGACTGTATACGAAAGTAATTTTTCTAAAAGCTGCCTTGATATACCTGATCAAAATCCTGAAGATTTAACTGATCAAAGAAGCAAAATCACAATCATAATTAAATTCTCGGTTTACATTGGCACGAGAAGCTTAGTAAGTTTTGATATTTAGTTTGGCCAGTAGGGAAACAAGGTGTAAACTGTGGATGAAAGAAATCTGGGGTTGAAGATCAACTAGAAACTAAGACAGTGCCACCATGGGGGCAGGTTTCTTCGACCTTCACTATACTACTGCTGGGGCTTCAACTTTGTATGTAGCTGCTGCACGCCGTTACGCATCACTGCTTCAAAACGAAAATGAAACACGTCCTGTAACAACGACAATGAAGAGGCTTATGCAAGCTGCTGCAGTAAGAAAAGCTAGAAAATCTGCAGGGAGATGCTTTCTGATAATAAACTGCACCTACCGGTTTGGCTTTCACTGTTTCCACGTTTGTGACCTCCTCATTTTCTATCACTTCTGGCTCTGGCTCTTTATTTGGTGATGTTTGTGGAGCTGATTTATCTTCAAGCTCCTATAAGGATGGGTAGGTAAAAGGCATTCACATACACTGGTATTTGAATATGTCTAAAAGAATACTTACTTTTGTGTCGATATAAAATTACAGTGACAAAATAGGATATCACTTCTGTGGTGTGAGTGGGTGAAGAATGAAGAAAGGGTCCAGTGACGTGCAATGGTATCATCGAATGTGTCCTAATGTTCTATACATAGAAATTTGGCATTTCCGGCGACAGAGGACTACTGGCAAGTTAGTCGAAGCCACTGCTGTTTAAACGACCGTTGACAAGAACGAGAGATAACAAACGACATTGGAATTTATAAACTATATTCCAGGTAGAAAGGTTCTGACAGCTGCGTGGAACAGTTATAAATTAACAAGGAAACGAGTAAAGCCCAGGTCACACCGGGAACGATAACGAGAACGATAACGAGAAAAAAAAATCGCTGGCCCCCGTTTCCTTAATAGCGGTCACACCGCGAACGATAACGATAACGATACTCACCAACGAT
>JAAAKL020003127.1:0-10523 GCA_010016065.2 Carybdea cf. marsupialis auct. non (Linnaeus, 1758)
AGTTTTTCTTTTTCGCTCTTCCCTTTGCTCCCCTCTTCTTTTTTTCTTTTTACATTTTTTTCCTTTTTTTTTCCCCCCCCCCCCCCCCGCTTCATCTAGTACTTAATTAAGTTCTGTGCTCTCCGTACTTCTTTACATTTTTTTAATTTCTATTTTCTAGTACTATCTATCCCTCAGCATATGTTCGTTTGTCCTCAGCTTTGAAACCTAATACATGTATTTATCTCTGTTGCGTTAGGAGTAATACATTGCTAATCAGTGTTTTAGCGTTGTAATGTGTTTTTTGCTTTCGAACTTTCTATATTTTCAGAAAGAAATTATAGTCAAGCAAGGCAACACTTTATTTACACGTCGGAGGGAACGCAGTGTGCAACGTTTCTAATAGAATATCATGTTATGTGTGGCTTTCCAGCAGAAGTGGACCTGTTTGTAACGCAGACTGTACTACAGTAGGTGCATGAGTTTTCTGTTTATTTTCATAGGATGCATTTGAAATGCCAAACGGTTATGTTTAGTATAGTTGTATGACATTGAAATTATAACATTTCTTGTACAAGGTAGGCGCCGGTGCCTGTATGTTTCTATAATTGGCTTAGCAGCACGGCTGTTACAATTACTGTAAAATTACACGACTCGTGAAGCAACTGCCAGTTCTGAGCCATCGTTCGTGAAACTTTCCTGTGCTTTTAGAGGTACGAGATACCTCATATCGACCACATACAACTGCGATTTTTAAGATATCCTCAATGTGCCTAATACAAATTCTTAAAACATACTATTTTGGTATATTTGTTACATTTGATAACGACCTTAGAGAAAACTGAGATTGATATCAATGGACGAACTTTAGTAACCCCCAAAATTTTCATTAATATTCTTGTTATTGACGTTTAATTGTCTTGACCTTGTGCTTTTTCTCGTATTTTCGTATTTCGGAATCAGGTAGATTCATCCTTATTCCTTATATTTTGGGGTTATCCAAGTACTTTTTCTTGCGGTTTGAGTTTACTCTTTGAGTTTTGCCATTCCTCCTGTAGGGGATATGGCGTAGCTAGAGATCCTGCTTGTCATGCTGAGCAGAAGTAAAAATTTTTTTAAAAGTTTGACAAAACATTTTAACAAGCTTATCACATTATCACTTATCACATGTACAGTCAATATCTTTAAAAATCATTTTGGGTGGCTGAAGGGAAAATCTGGTGGATTTGGGGACGGTAGGAATATTCTAGCTACATTGCCCGCCGCATTGCCTTTTCGTGTTGTTTCTCTGCTTGAAAATTTCCGAAGGACACTGCTTGTGAGCCTTCGCACTGTTTAGCTGCTTTGTAAGCATAAGGTAGGACCCACAATTTTTACCTACTGTTTAACTTGATTTATGTATCCCGCGTGTGCTCTTTAATTTTTGCTATCCTGTTTACAGCAATCATTGTTGCCTTCGTGTGGTCGTCTCTGTTAAGTCTCCTTATTTTATTACTTATCATGTAATACATTCCTCAGAATTTCTCTTGCTGTTGTCTTTTCTATATTAGGGTTTCATAGTGCTCTCTTTCTGTGCTGCCTTCGATATTTTCATCCTTCCTTGCTCCTTGTTCTTTATTATACACTCTTTTCACTGCTTCTTTTATTTTTGGCGTTTTCAATATGCTAACTGTACTCATTATTTTATACCGTGCTTATGCCATGGCTCATTACTGGCTTTTTATTCCCTTATGAGGCATTACTGCCTGGAAAGAATATAGCTCTTTATATTTTTTGCCATATTTCATACAGGTTTCTATGTTTACGGAACAACCCAACGGCACACGTGGTCTTTTTCGCATATACAGAACACCACCCAGGAATTCGTCGAACACACCACCCGTATCGACACCCACTTTTAAATTTTGTCTCGTTTCTGCTACTTGCAATTGAGGGGTAAGTTTGTTTTTTATTTAGTTACAAAAACAGCGTATTTTTACTATTGTTAGATTACATTGATGTTCTCAGATGTAATTTGCTAAAAAGAATTGGAAGGAGCATAGTTATCTTGTTTAGATGACCATTTATTTTGCAGGTAACTGTGAATTTGCTCTGATGTGTAACGAGCACATGAGTGAACTTTGCCCTCCCGAAACACTTGACTTATATTATTGTATGTTCCTCTCGTTCATGCGTCAGGAACTTTTAATCACCACCACCATGTAACCCCCCGCCAGTTTTACTAGTTTCTGTTTTTTGCGGGCATTGTAGAGCGAAATTGCAAGAATCTGTTATTTATGAAGTTGGAGCTGAAATAGTGCGTACTGGTATGCCCCTTCGGTATTTTATCAGCATTCTTAAGTATTTTCAGAAATGTTGACAAATTATGGCAGGTATATAAAATGATTTAACTTTTTATTATAAGAATCTGTTTCTCGTATCATCTGTAGACGATCACTGCAACAGTTCTCAATACTCTGTGAGCAATATCAACCATCGTTAGAACGAGACCCCACGTATCTAGAGGTGAGTACAGAGTGCTTATAATATTTGTCTTGGTAAGATGCTTTACTACCGAGAATAGAAGAGGTTGTTAACACTTAAAAACTTGGAGAAGAAACAAGAAACGAAAAGAAGGAATTGATAGAAGGAAAACAAGGGATACAATAAGGATGCGAATGAGTAGTGCATTGTAGATGGATGATGTTTCTAAGCAAATAATGTTGGAGCTGATCCTTGGGGCGCGAAATGGAGTTAAATTTCCCAGGAGTTCGTATTTTAGGAACTACGCTCTTTATATTCACCCCTATATTCCTATGAATAGTTACAGTTAGGATACGTTTCTACATTTTTTCTACAGCGTTTTCTCGTTAATGAAGCATATTTAACTGATACTTTCGTACTACATATATTCCATAGGCTTAATCTCGGTTTAAAAGAAGAAGTTCAATAAATGCTTACATATTATGTGTAACAAGGAAATATGAAATGTAGAAGTAAAAAGCTTCAAATACTCTGCAAACAATAGAATGTTTTTAAAAAATGCACCAAAACTTGCGTCATAATTAGACTGTACGTAAGAGAGAGGGAATAAAAAGACCAAATAATCGTAAAGTAGAATACAGTAAGTACAAGCAATTGTATAAAATTTATGAAAAAACGTGGGCTGGGCGAGATGTTTAAGTTAGCTTTTCAATACTTGTGTTCTAAATACAGTATTGTAGACTAAGGGCATACATCTTTACTGAAACTCGCGCTATCTTCTATTTACTTCGTTCTTTTGTTATGTTTTCTAGTATCTAGATAAAATTGGACAGGAATTCTTCGGACTTCCGGCTAAGAAAAAGGAAAAGACTGGTCTTCTAGGGATGTTAGGTAAGGATAAGAAATTTTTCTTATGTTACTGATATGATCGGAGCGCTGTTAGAATTTCACATTACGATGATGATTTGGTTGTATTTGTGGCATCTTACGGTTGCTACGATTTTACGTGTTTGCTTTGTTTTCTGATGTGTAAGGCTATTGCTCCCAATTTTTACAGTTAACTTCAAAGAATAGGTACTGGTCATTACCGTTATCACCCAAGAACATTGACTGTTCCAAGAGGCTATCAAAAGGGAGCCAACCTGGAAAGTCATTGATTTGCAGAAGTTGTTTGTTTACCGGTTACCTGTGTCCTGGAATGGCCTTGAAAATAAACAGTAGAACAAACTTAGAGCGCTCAGGATCTTTTTCAGCAGAATAAAATGCTATAAGATTGACCATTCTCCAGGAAGATGTCTACGTTACGGGAATTTATTTTGAGGATTTTTCATTTTGTTTCCAATCCTTGAAATTTTGTTTCAGGCCAATCCACGAGGCTTCATTCCCAGTTTTTAGAAGTATAAAGAATGGAAAATTGACAAGAATTGCTTTTTTAAATTTGTGAACAAATAATATTCCATAAAATAATTTACCACGAACAATTAAATTTGGTGATTTTTTTTTGAAACAACTCGCACTTAAAGCTAGATTACCCCAAATCTTAAAAATTGACCGTGGCGTCGGGAAAAAAGTGTTCAGATATACTCGAGAACAAATTGTTGAGACATGAAACTGATTACAACATTATTGTACTCAATCAGATGCCTCAACAAGCGGCAGAAGAACTCTTTCTTAAGCCAATTGTTGAAAAGGTAAGTTTGAGAGGCAGCTTCACCCGCCTTCCATGAACTACAGCATTTTTATGTCACTTAACAAGGCAATTGGAAACGATAACAACATTTTAGTCTAAAGAATATAAATTAACTAACCGTTTGTTGTTTGGCCGACACGCTCACATGCTCATGCCTCCTTTCTCATGATGCCAACTCGTTAATGATGTCTTTAAGCATCTGTCATTGCAAGCCCACTAACAAGCTCGGCCATGGAAATATACATTACATTGACGGAACAGTGAGGAAATATGAGCGCATTTCAATTTTAAACCTTAGGGAAAACCACATTTTATCCTTGTCGCTTTCTAGAGGAGTAAGTAGCAATTATCGTTTCTTCTTGATACCGTAAAACAGCTGTAAAATGTAAAATATGTAAAATATATTTTGCAAAGTGAAAACCCTTTGCCATAAAATGATATCAATGGTTTTAAACTGCTTAAGATGTGCGGGAATTTCCGTAAAATGCCCAGGTATGTCCAGGAAATGAAAGTCTCGTGGACCCTCAAAATTATTCAAGAGAATATTGTATGTATCAGGAAAGTATATTCAGGCCTGGAAACCATAAAAATGCCTTCGGTTTGTTGACCCTGTGTTTCATGAGGACTTGGATGGATACTCAGTTACGGGCTCCTTTAATAGGAAAGAATCAATCCTACGTGCTCATGGTTCCAATATCTTTGAGGCAATCGGGTTAGAATGCAATGACCGCTATTGTTTAGTATGACCCGCACTACCGTTTACTAGATTACGGATCAAGGATGGATTTCTACACAATTTATTGTACAGAATTCGGACCCGTACCGGTTATACTCTCTTCTCAAAAACTTTGCAAAATTTCGATGCCCATTGGACAGAATGATGGGCTGAATGACAGTCCTTCCTTGGTCAAGTCACATGAGGCAGAGAGGCTAGATTCCAATGTTGTTTACAGCTGGATGTCGATGCCCACCGGTGGAGATTTGAGAGCCCATTTGACAAGTAGAGAAATAGATCATTTTATCAGCAGAGTTCACCTAGATCAGTTGGTAGAGGGCACGCACGGGCTCCAATCTTGTTGGTGACGTAGTTTTCTATTTCGCATGTATCTTTTCAAACATCATTTCAACTCCCCTTGTCTCAAAAAATGCTGCTGACTCTGGTTTATACTATCTCTTCTAGTAACATTTCAAGCAGCTGCAGTATGGGTACATAGATGCCTATTCGATAATCTTGGCAACTTCACAGTTATTCATAAAAAAATGAAAGAATTGTCACACATTTGCTGGGCACGTTGAACTTTAACCCTTGCCCCATTCCCCGCTTTCGTAAGGTTTGTTTTACCGAACACGTCAACACTGTAGCAATTAATTATTATTCACTTTAACTAGATAAGTATCTAATTAAGGTTGTACTGATTTTCGGTGTTTAAAAAACCCTTCCTCGAAGTATATAATGAAAAAGAGAAAGAGAGTTTGTAATTTGTAAGCTAGGTACAAGATAAAACACTACAAAAACAGACCATGGTATTTGATAAACGTAAAAATAATTTTAATTGAAATAGAGAGGTAACGAGTTTAAAAAGTTTCTTCGACATGAGATTCTAGCATTCCCACGAGCTCGTGAGGAGATGCGAGACCTGGCAACTGTTTATCTTGAAGCAGAAGGCAGAGCAGTATACGACCTCATTTCTGCGATCTGGCGTCCTGACTAGGATTATGTGTCGGTTTAGTTGCAACTTATGCGTCCTATCAACGGCTTTAGGACATAGAGCCAAATATTCTCTTACACATTGTATTAATGCGGTGATTTACAGTGCGGTTAACAACGATTTATAACATTACCCCAAAATACAGTAGGCCCGCAGTTTCATGGTAATATCGTCAGCCGTTTACTTTTAATTTTGCCTTCTGCTAAGTCAATATGTGGATGTATCGTATCTGTATCGTGATCGATAGTTATATCGTGAAACTCTGACCTCGTATCGGAACACGTTCAATAGATGAATTGTACAGAATCGATGAGTGTAATATTCCTCGTTCAGAGTTCGCTGAATATCGGTTATAGTGGGCACCGAAAGTAATAACAGTGAAGTTTCTTGAGCTGCTCTGATACTTTTTGTATGTTAGCTTATTGCAGACAAAGATCGATACATGATCACTGATATGGTTTGCATACGAAAATCAACATAAGATTGCGTGGAACAGTAGAAGCTCTGAATTAAATCGCAATCAGGTTTCAACAGTTAATAGCTTTAAGATCGTTGTACCGTCTTTCAAACTGACATCCCCACAACCAATACAAACTCAGTGTGTACAACATAGCTGGGATAGGTCTAATTATATTCTTAGGACCTGCAACTCTGTAAACAAGCATAATCAGCTTAAAATAATTTTCGGTTTTACTGACTGGCTTGCCGATATAGACCTTTGTAGTCTAATATCAACAAATCGAATTCCACATAGGAAATTTGTAACTAAACTCCGCTTAGAAGGACGAAGAACACTCATTTGACGTCAACATCAAGTCGTTTTCGTAGGAAGTTGCTTCACATTTCCACCTGCCTTGATAACTTGATAAAATCGAACTTAACGATTCATTTCAGTGTAAAGTATTATAACCGTCAACAGCAACAACAACTGCAAAACAACAACAACAACAGCAACAGCAATGACTTTAGACTCAGCAGAGTTTCGATGAAATTCATTCCACGGGACCTGCGTTAAAGAAGTCATTCGTTGTTGTTTGATTGTTACTAATGGACATCGTAGCTCCAAATAGCTTTCCTTAAGGTCATCTGCAGAAGTTTAGGACACCATAGGTGACCCAGGCCTTTTAGATCGTGAATCCTGGGGTTTTAGAACTCTTAAACTCCCCAATGAAGTGTCAAAGGAAGACTGGAAGTAGTAATTCTTATGTTTGTGTGAGTTCATTCTGGCTCATTAATACAAAGGCAAGCAAAGGAAATGTAGGTTTTGGTAAATGTACCTATGCAGTTTTTGAGCGGTAGGCTGTATATACTTCGCTGCTTACACAAAATCTACGCCGTATCAAGTTTATCACCTTCCAACTCAGTATTACCTGTATCAGTATCTTTATCCCGTATCACCTTATTCAATCAGATGTTTCCTCCTTGTAGGCGACTTATTCGAGGACATTCTTAGTACACCATCAGAGGAAGGCATGGATGTTGCCGCTGCTGCTGCTACGGAAGACGTAGACTAGGCTGAAACTCGTGTATCGTTACCGCTGCTGGGCTTTCTTTGTGTCAACCCCTCGAGTTATCGAGTTATGACATGCCCCTTTCAAGTGCACCTTGATTAGCAGGCTCGTATTATTAATGGCTGTGCTAGGTAGTAAGTTACCGTTTTCTTGCTGGTCAATGCGACAGTTTAAAAAATTTGATTTATCCATAGGCATTAAAGCTATCGGCAGAGTCATAGATAGTGCCCTAGGCCAAAGTGAGTGTGCTGTTGTTAATGTATTTGAAGTGACTAGAAGAATATTTCAATTGCACAACTCGTAAATTATGCCTTGGATTATGCTATTTCTGAAAGCCCTTACCCCTTTTTATGTAAGGCCTTGGCAATAGGAATATTTTGGTAGAGAAATATAGTTGTAAAGAAACTCGTCCAATCCATCCAAGCATGGAAAATAGACGTTAAGATGTCAAAGAAGAAGAACATGTATGGTAACATGATATTATTAGATGAATGTGAACTACTGTATCGATAGAACTGCACTAGACAGCTGTCAAATAGATTACCTTGTCAAGGTGCTTATACTCTAGTTTTCACCCGATCAGAAAATTAACCGCTTTTCTAGGCCAGTTGTGATGTAATCTTCTCGAACTTAAGCAGATTTCAGTTCCTTGTTGGATCTGCAGTGGACTCGTAGATGCTAATAAGTTTATGCTTACGGGATTTTATAGTGCTAAGGTAATAAGGTCTCCTAAGCCGTAATTATATAGCTAAGTAAACAATTGTATACACAGGTAAAGCTGAATGTAATTAAAGCAAACTTTGTATTTCGTGAATATAATAGATGTTCTCATATCAATGATGCATCAGACTGAAAAACGTTTTACTTAATTGGTTGCGCAACTTGTTGTGTATGATTGTGATGCTTGGAAACAGCACGTGTTCATAACCAACGTTTGTCCAGTGTGTGCTTTTATAAAGCAGGTTTGGAACGCAAGGTAAGCCTCAACATGAGTAGAGAGAAATGTGATAGTTGAGGCACACTTCAAAATCGGCAATAAAATCGGGGGTAAAATCGGGAACAAACTCGGCGGCACTCTAAAGATGGCATATGATATAACAGGTACAACACTTGATTTCTGGATTATAGAACAATGGGTTGTTCATTGTGGCACACCTCAAATTTTGGTAGATACTACATACAGTTTATGACCTAACAGGCAAAGCAGTTCAAAATCGGGAGTAAAATCGGGGAGAATATCGGGAGTGCATTGCCATCAGAAACCTCGCTGATCATCTCGTCATCTGATTGGTCAGGGTTTGTACTCCTGTCTTAAAACCTTGCAAGATAACTCATGCTATCCTTGAAGGACTCGCAGGATAACAGTGTGTGTATATTATATATAATACGGCAGAGGGATAACCCTGTTATAATATGTTCTAATTAATGATAATAATCCTCATAGGTACTTTCAGCTTCATCAGGATGTGCACTCTTCATATGTCGTCGTAAGTTGAAACCGGGTCTATCTTCTTGCCGTAATTTCTGTGATCGAGGTGGATACGGCTTTGTTAACACCTCGTTTTCATTCTTAGTAACTTAGTCCTCTTAGCTGCACACTTGTAGCCAAGTATCCCCTCTCTGTTTTACAGACAGGGTATTTAAGACTTTCACTGTGGCAAAACAAGCGCCTGGAAAGGTATGAGATGTGGTTTTGGAGGAAGATAGAAGGAATCAACTGGATGGAACGTCAAAGCAATGAAAAGGTGTTTCAGATTGTAGGAGAAGTAAGATTACTATTGCATGTCATCTACAGAAGCCAGGAAAGCTGGAGACATGAAGTTTTATTGAGAGAAGTATTTGAAGACAGGATGGAAGGTCCGAGGCAGTAGGAACGAAAAAAAGTGGCCTGAAGGACAACTTGAGGATCAACGACTCTTGTGAAAACCTGACCTTACGAGCCCAGCACAGAGATAGGTAGACCTCCATTACTTAGGACATGCCATATCAATGGCAAAAAATCAAGGGAGAGCAAGCAATTTATAAAAGGAGAAAGTTGTCCGTAACTTATTTGATATATTTAGTTTTTAAATTTTTCTTAATAAAATTTACTTTTTGTACCAATTTGTTTTTTAATGGTTATTTATTCTTTATCAATGGAAGGGGAGTGGATAGTTATATTGTGCAAATAGCATGATAGTCTCACTGTATTTTGCATTCGACAAGCGCAGTGTTACGTTATGTATTATGTCTACAGTACTAGAGCCTACGCAAAACTGGATTTTTTACCAACTGTTTATTGTTACCCTTGAAAACGTATTTTTCACCTGTAAATAAACCTTTTCCGAGTGTACGCCATTTTAAGTGCGCCATGTAGTTTTTTATTGTGAATATCATATCGAAAATAAATCCAAATATGAATGATATTAATGACAACAAAGTAGAAGAATTTACGAATGATGTGAATTCTTGAAAAACAAAATTTTGTACAATGATTTCCTACAGCAGCATATTTACCGCAAAGTAATTAAAACTAGCAACGAAATGACATCTCTAGAAAGACGCCAGTAATAATTGCATTTTCTTCAAATGCCGTAAGTGTCTGATCTTCCTTCACTGTGCCTAAATCGTAAGTCGTCCGTAGTGAAATCTTTCCTCATTCCGTGCATTGATGGAGATGACTGAGGTCTACGTGACTGTGTAGCGACTTCCCAACGCACTGCTTCAAGATCTAACGAGTACTGAAATAGAAGAAAGGGAAATGGATCAATAATTTGGAAGAAAGTGTAGTACCCGATCTTCTATTCTTGAAAAGAGCTGAAAATAATCCCCCGCCTTATATTGGTATACTGGTGAAAAGTTAATAAATAGATTAGATAAAACCCAACAGCTTCGATGGACCTTTAATGATTAATGTTTTAGTTTTCACCTACTAATTTGCCAGGACGATCAATTGAGTGAGTTTTATGAAGCGTTTTATAATTTTAAAATACAAACAAGACGCATGCCTGCTTGCTAATCAAGGTACACGACAAGCCATAAACTAACCTTGAACAATTTCCAGTCGGAAGTAGGTCTGCATTATCTTTAGTGCTTTAATAGCTATGTAACGCAATAAAAAGCAATACATCCACGCCGCTCCCCCGACCAGCTCCACCCCCCACGGAACACTAAAACACCTCAGCGCCGTAG
>JAAAKL020003127.1:10533-23965 GCA_010016065.2 Carybdea cf. marsupialis auct. non (Linnaeus, 1758)
ATAACAAACCCTGAAACATTTCCCGGAGGAAGGTGGTCCTCCTTATCTTTAGTGGATTAAAAACCCCAAAACCAAAAAAAAAACCCCCCCCCCCCCCCCCCCCCAAAGTAGTACTTCAGATCGAAAGCAAACTATAGAAAAGCGTGTTAGAATAACTTTATCCGGACGTGGACCAGAAACCGAAAACACTTTGATATATTTTCAACCAGATGACTATAATGTAAACTCTACGCAGCACGATCGTAAATTATATCATTGAGTCGACGATGCACGATTCTCGGAGAATAAAGCTATCCTACTTTTAAGGTCAAAGCAATAGTAGATTCTGAAAATTATTTTGGCAATAATTTTCGTTCAAAAGCCTTTTAGTCGATTCTCCGTAACTGATATTTTCAACTCTCCAGATCATCTACAGTAGATAATAAATAAACTAAGGTTTTAAAACACATAATTGGGGTTTAAGTAAACAACGCGTTTCTGTTGCTTTGTAAGTAATGATAGGCTGGAGAACACAAGAGATGCAACCTAGTGGGGATTTTCTATGTTATAGAGTTCAAAGCTCTTTTTCTTTTTACAGCTGTAAGCTAAAATGTTTGCCATTCTTAGACTACTTTCACGCATGCATGCTGAGCTTATTCAGGGCCTTCTGAGAACGACGGTTAAACATTTCGCATTCTTCCCACAGGGAGCTCTCTTTAACTTTTCTTCTCGAGTAGGTCCCATTCTAATTAGGTTTCTTTTGTATGCACTTTCACTTCAAATATCTCCCTCCGTCTTCAACAGGATCCTACAGCATCTGAATGCTTTAAGCTCCATTCTTTTTATACCAAGGATCTTTTTTTCAGTGTTCTGCATTTAATTCATTTCAAATTTCGAGTAAAATCATTCTCGTGTTGAGTAGCTATCAACCACCATAACTCGTGCAAACGCGGATTAAGCAGGCTGTTAAGTGATAAGTAAAGGAAGTACTCTTAATTGCTTAAAATATTTTTTGGGGTAAAAATGATATCAGAAACTTCGAATTGTTAATCTCTGTCAAATCTGCATCGAATCACAGTAACAATTTTTTCTTCATGTTCTAAAGATTTATTTAAAACTATCAAGAGCCGATGGATAGACTGGTTGTCTGACAGTCGATGTTTCAATTGTCGTGTCACATGCCACATGGCATGGAGAGCCTGGGTTTCCAAATTGGCTACCAGTAAATGCAGTGTCCCCAGGTGCAGTCCTCGGCCCTCAATTGACTAGGAAACGGGACAAATTGTCATCGACGTAACAACAACTCCGTTGGCAAACGCAGTCGCGATCTGGTCGAAATTGACCGGTGTCGCGTCCAAGACTGTGGTTTCCTCTCGCAGTTATATAAATATATCGGTAAAATCTCTTATTTATCATACATCGTACATTTTCTAGTGAAAGCAGATTTCCTACCTTTTTATTGTTCATTTGTACTTTGTATTTAAGAAGGTCAAGATCCTTGTCTGTTTTATTGACACGTTGGTACAAATTACGGAACTCATTGGACGCTTCTTCGCGTAATTTCTGATGGAGATGTTGAGTAGTTGACGATTCCTTGGTAACAACTGATACTCGATCATTTAAAACCTGTCATGAATATGAAAAATGGTGATATATTTTAACAGCAAAATGATAGAAAAGACAGTCAAGGCAGTAGTGACGGTTGGAAAAATTGTGATTCTAGTAGAAGAAGTTGTGGAATGTAGATTAAATAAAAAAAGAAAACTTTTAAGGAATCCCATAATAAAACTTCGTACACACGATATAAAAGCTGCGTCTTGTTTTCAAATAGATTTTATGGTAATGTCACCATCATCGTAATTTTAAAGAAAAGGTGCACTTGCTATGAGCAATTCGAAAGGGTGAAGTGGAATAATAATGATAATTTTTTTTAAACTTCCGTGCCATACATTTATTCTGTAACTTTACAGAAAAATAAGCCTCAACAGTGTACAGATCATTCTCCCTCTTTTCACCCGTTACGACGGGGACAGCAAGATTTTATAGGAGTGGATATTTGCTTTACATTGGTTCAATAATAGTCTAGACATATTGAACATATTAAGAAAAAAGAAATAATAATTACAATGATAAGAATGCAATAAATGTATACTTATATGGGGCATGATTACACGTAGGTATGATCTAACGGGCCTTACAGAGCGTTATAACCTAGAATTCTAAGGCCTACTTCCACTTAAATCTTAAATTAAACTGTGATAAAAGTTTCCTTTAAAATTGTTTAAAATTCTTAGTGATATCTAGTCAGGATCTTATGAAAAAGAAACTAACAAACAACCTGAAGGTACATAAAAATTACACTAGCTATGCGTTTTACAACGAATTAAACGTTTCAAGAGAAAATGCTTTTCTAAAAAGATGTATTTTTACAGGTATTTCAAAATCATCGAAGTTCTGTTCAGCCCTGAACAGGCTGCCACTGAAAACTTTCTATCGCTCAATGTTTTCTTAGTTTTACTTTGTAGTAGCTGCAGAGGAAGTCCTTCCGAATATCTAAGGCTGTATCTCGTGGGTTTCTTTACATTAACTAAATTTCTGCTACGGGTTGTTTTGCCGCTGTGGATAGCTATAAAAGTTATAACTGATGCATGACAGAAGAGCCGAGCAGTTTTATAGGTTCAAATTTACTGATATTTACAACTGGCAATCCGTAATGCAAGCCATTGCTGCAACCTATGTGCCTATGATAAGATCTTGTACTAATGTTTGTGTAGTGCTTCGTGTCAAGTATTTCCTTATCAGCCTTATACTTTATAAATAAATATTGGTGGCCTTAGCAATTTTGTTACCCTGGATCACTATGACCCAGGCTTTTTTACTAGAGACACAGGAGAAACATTGGTTTCACCAATACGAATAGCACCAATATTAACTTTAGACAGTTGCTGTCTAGTGCCGATAATTAACAATCTGGTTTGCAGATATTAAGATGCAGTTTATCTGTCAACATCCGAGATTGAATTTCCTTGATACATTGTCCCATGGCAGTGAGCGCTTCCGCTTCGGAATATCTTGAATTCAGCTGTTTGGACAAATATAACTCCGCATCGTCAGCATAGGAATGAACTTCATATAAATGACCTTTAATACCCTTAAATATCTTGCTGGCATAAATTGTAAAAAGAAGAGGACCCAAGCAGTATCCTTGGCGAATACCTCATGTTATTCTATACTTCTTTGATAATGTCTGGCGGCAGGAGATAAGTTGGAACCGTTTTGAAAAGTAAGAAGCAAACCATTGAAGTGCGACTCCTAATTCCAAAACTAATTCCACACGATTTAAAAGAACATTGTGAACCACTGAATCACATTCAGCACTCAGATCAAGTAGTATCAAGAGAGTGGCTCGATGAGAGTCCATGTTTATTAGGATATCGTTTTGGACTTTTAATAATGCCGTTTCAGTGCTATGGCATTCACGATATGCTGAATGCAATACTGGATATAGATGGAGGTCTGCCATGTGTGCACGCATTTGTTTATCAACAGCACGTTCCATTTACTTGGAAATAAATTGAAGGTTACTGATAGGTCTAATTTTCAGGTCTAAAATTCTCATAAGACCAGGTGTTTTCAACAAAGGAGTAGCAATTCCTTCCTTCTAATTATCAGGAAAATATCCAGATGTTACTGAGCAGTCAATCATTACAGTAGTGACAGGCGGAAAGGCAAGTAATGACAAGTGACGTTGGTGCAGTGTCAAGTGGGCAGGTTTTCTTTGCAGAATCTCTAATAAGATTGAGAAACTCCTCCTCACTAAGGACATTTAAGGCATGGAGAGATTTCTAGTGAACAGTCGGGGTTCTATAAGGTTTTACAGTTTTTTCTTTTTTTGTTACGAATTAATGATCGGTGTCCTTTAATAAGGAAGAGATGTTTGTATGGTTTGGAAAGGATGGTTTTTAGTTATAAGTTTCCTGAATGCTCTAAATGACATCCCCAGGTCCTGGCCGTTCTCCTCAATTACGTTAGTGTAGAAATTCTTCCTAGCCGCATTCATTAGATAGTTTACATTGTTGCTCCTTGGTTACTTCGTTCCTATTGAAAAGGCCTGAATCAATACGTTTTGAAATTATAACATTTGATCACCTTTGCAGCTGTGTTAGACTTTTCTGGAAGTTAGGTACAAATAATTAATGCCTGATCCGAGATATAGCTGGTAACTCGTGTTCAAGCTTTTAAGATAGCGTCCGAAGTACGGGTGTTTATCAGGTCGAGTATATGGCCACGTTCATGGGCAAGATGTGACACGTGATGTACAAGTCTGAAGGACTCTAGCATTTTGCAGAAATTTACAGCCTCATGCATGTGTACGTCAAGATCTCCAGCAAACAGAATTTGTTCTTTAGTCAGTAACCTAAACTCAAGGTAGTCCGGAAGTTACTTGCAGAACACTCCAGTCGACACGTTATGTATCTCTGAGTAAGGTGGCCGATATACGAAGACTAGGTACGACTGGGTGAGTTATACCCAGAAGTACGCACAATCCACTCGGAGAATTCGAATGAGTCTCTTTCTTTAGTTTTTACTTTTTTAGCACACAGTGTGTCGCAATGAACTAAACCAGTGCCACCACCGCACCGAACGTGGCGAGGTTTATCCACGAAATTGAACCCACTAGGGATCACCTCTGCCCTACCTGAAGCACCTTTTTTGTTGAGAAATGTTTCAGTAATCACATAGAGATCGATTTTACAGTCATACATGCAATATAGTAGAGTCGCTGTCCTGTTTTACAGACCAGGCATTCATTACGTATAGCAACAGCGAGTTTGTAGTTTCGACTTCAGTATTCTAAGCAATTCTTGAGGAATGTACAATTACGACATTTCGGTTGTTACGTATTTGTTTGGGCAATGTTTTGCGTAGTTCATCATCATGTGTATCGTTAAAGATATCAGAGAGACTTTTTTCCAGCTATGCTACCTCTTGATCTTCAAGGAACAAGTTGACTTTGACTTGCTAACGTTTCCAAGTACATTCCTATATGTTGTACATTGTAAATGGCTTGAGTAAAAACAGAACTAATCCAGAAGTTACAATTCATCCTTACTGCATCCCAGTAGGCGCTAAATGCGTACTAAAATGTGTAAGAAAGTAAACTTAACGCTAACCAAGTAGGAGCACCGAAAAACACGTCCGGTCCCTCTGCTTCACCACTCTTGCCCTCTTCCCTCTTTACTGCCACCTCCCGCAAGCTAAGTATAGGTGATGTGAACGAGGCCACTGTTCTTTTGTTGAGGGAGTTTGAATTACTCCTGCACAGAATTTTGTGCCAAAAACTGCAACAGAAAGGCGTCGCTAATGTTTCAAATGGGTCTTACAGAACATCATTATATCTCTTCTCATTTGGCCGTCGCAAAAAGCTCTGGGCTTTGACGAAAACGTTTGACTTAATGAAATGATCCGTTTATCTTTGGCAAAAGGGCAACTTGTTGTCAAGAAGCGGGTATTCAGACAAATACTAGCTCTTTTGCAAGAAAAGTAAGCACTAACAAATATGTGAATACTTGCTACGTTGTGCTTGCATTTCTCGCATACAGATACTTCTAGGCCAAGCTACAATCACTTTGTCGCGAGGATAACCTTAGTGTGATTATTGGGAATAATGGTCATGACGTCAGCAGATACTGCGAGTCATACAAGCGTTATAAAGGCACATGGTTGAACATACCTTGTTATCAAATTGGACATCTTTCAGCTCCCTTTGAACTGAACTTAAATCTCTCTTAATTGCAGCCATCTCCTAAGTATAAAAGAAATAAAATTTTTATAGTAACTTATATGATAAAGAACAAAACAGTAGGGATTCAATTACTATGTCTTCGAAGTTGACAGTTGTCGATATACAAGCACTGTCAACTTGAGTCACATGCGCTATGGTTGCAGAGTGTAGCGGTTATAATGTGGTAGTGAATCACATGTCCCGAAAAACGGCATTTTGAAGCAAGTTATCTCGTCCATTTCAGTTTTGAATCTTGTTCATTCGGGTCGCTTTATTTTCAAGCTTTCTGCGGCATTGATATGCCAAGTCCTATTGCGTTATGCGAAATTGTTAAAGGGATTCATAGCGTTCGTAGCCTCCTTTCAAAGCTTATGCTGTACAGTCAACTCTCAATAACTCGGACGTAAGGGATCCTCTACACCAAAAAAGGGGGTTCAAGATATTGTGTATTCAAGATCTGCTCCCAATGGGTTAGTGATCAAGGGGGCAGATAGACTTAGTCTAGACAGACCTAACTCCGTCTAGAGCTTACTGTAATATCATATTTCACTACATCAATACACACTACGGATCATAAAAAGGTGTAACTCAGTTTAAACTACGTTTAGTACAGTCTAACAATAGAGCCATTAAATGAAATAATGTTTTAATCACTGCCTCTCAGTCTACGTATATAGGAACTCTTAATTATTGATAGCATTTATTTTGATCAAGATCTGTCTCCTATGTACACTAGGAGCTCCGTCTGTACAAATTACTTGATAAATTCTTACCTTCTTTAGTTTCGACATATCCATCGATTGTTGATTGGTTCTCTCAAATTCGTCTAAAAGCATGGACAAGTACTTGTTTTGCGGTTTGTAACAAGAGGCGCAGTAAGAATGACCGCTTGCATAGGTAGGGGGATCAGCAGACTGTCTGTATGACCTATCCATGTCTAGCAATCCTGAAATTATTTTCTCCTATTTGCCGATGATCAAGTTGTGGCAGCTTCAATTTAGTAATTCGGATAGCGAAGTTGTTGTACGTGTGATGAAGGAGCAAACTGTGTTAAAAGTGAACTTTGCCTTGATTCATCATGTAGTCGTGACGTCAAATATGAAACATTACGTCATCTGTAAGAGTGACGTCACGACTTCAAGGGGTCCTATGCATTGACGAAATTCAGAAAATCATCAGCATTCAGTAGATGTGGAATTTAAATATGAAATGCAAAGTAAGTAAATCAGAGTAGTGGAATAAAGGACTCGTTCCTAGATGGATTATGCCTTTGCAGATATTTAGTATGGAAGCAGTGCCTTATAATTCTCATTTTAAAACTAAGTCACACGAGGATTTCATGCCACGGTTGTTCTTTTCTGTTTCTGTCGCTTGAACAATAAACTGAAGAATACAATTATCCCATCTTCAAATAAAGAACTTCCTATCGGCCAATAGGTGACCTCGAAACTATCACATGATCAGTCACTTGTGATAGAATTTCTAAGGAATCGCAAAAAACCTAAACAGTCTCGTGATTATCAAAGCCTCAGCAACTCTAATAGCAACCCCGAAATAAATAATGAAAATACACCATTTGCATTTTACAGATTAAACATACATTGATTAAACTTGAAATTTTGTAGAAACGAACGCGGATTATCACCTCAATAAATAATTTATCAATATTTGTACATTAAACTTCGTTTCAGCACTTATTTTCAGACTCACCTTTCCCGTTTAAATTAGCTCTTATGTGGAGCCGATGTTTTTACTTCGTTGAGGCTGGGAACGTCTGTTTTTATTCTACTTTCAATTAATGTTTCCTTTGAACAGGATCTTTGTTACTTACGGTTTATCATAAGATTGCTTACCAGGCCCCGCCTTCAACCCCAACGATTCACTGTCTTGCTCATGATAAGTGATGTTTTAGACCTAGTACGGCTTTCTGCAATGATGTCATGGTGAATATCACTGCAAGACACGTTATATGTAAGATCCTGTTTGCACAGGTATGGACCCAGAAATGCAACAAGCACGGAAACAAAAATGATTGAGCAAGTTGCAGGATAGTCCATGAATTGAAGGCTTTTGCTTAGTACTCATGGGCCTAAAACTAAAACAATTCTGATCTCAGGATCTGAGAGTTCCTACTACAATAGATCAGAATACCCAAAACAGAGAAAATAGACTTCCAAATCGATTTACTATGCCCACAATAATAAATATAATCTCATCCAAGCAAGGATGATTGACTGTTAAGGCCGGGGAGAAAATTCATCATGGTAAGATTGCCTCCACTGGCCAAAAATCCGGCATTTCAGTACCAATCAGGAAATGCTGCAGAGAAACGACACCACAGGTCTGTTATCAATCTTTTTAAGCTCAACAGAAATCAGAAATAGCAGTTTTGCCTTAACACAGAAACCACTTGCTTTAACCTGGATCTTCGAGGCAGAAGGCATGACTGTTGGTTATATATTCTTTGAACGACAGATACAATTAATCTGATGCCTACTGTTTTGAACGGAGAGCCATGGAAATGATAGTTACGAAATCAAACATCAGGATTCCCTACCTCTTCGGAAGTTGAAAAATTCCTAATTGTTTTAGTTTATCCTCGATTTCGAGAAAACGAAGCAAATTTCCAGGTTTTCAGGTCCTGCACGAACTGTTTTGTAAGGTGTAGAAAAACCTAACACAGACCTAGATAATTTAGCTGCCAAGAGGAAAGCACGGAGAGAGAATTTAAGAATAAAGCAGTCTAATAAGCGCAACTCACGTTGTAAGTGGCAACCTTTTAAACAGGGACTTCTGCAATGAAGGCGTGGATCTTCGTTTAGGTCCGAGTAAAAAGTTTTCATCAAATGCGCTGCAACACAATAGCGTCGCTATCGCATCCTTGCACATGAATCAAAAGGGGTGGGGGAGGGTTAACTTTAAAATTTTCCCGACATAAATGAAATTTCACCTTAAAGGGGGCGATGAAAATATATACCTTGTATGTTTGTTATATGAAACGCAATCTTTTGGGTATCTAAAATATTTGCAACGTGGCCTGTCAACAGAGTTTAGCTTTTCAGGTTACAAGTATAATTTTCTTTCAAGGAAAAAGCATAACTTATTGAGAGTTTTCTTGGTCACTTGAAGTGCAGAGTCCCGAAAAAATTGATTAGTGAAACTTCAAAGAGATGAGACTAACATATAGACTCATGAAGATATTGGAGCGAATACACTGTATAAAACCAGCATTAAGTGCTAGAGAGCTCTAAATTACTTACAGAAATCATACCTTTTCTATACACAAATCAAGTTACTAAAATTAACAATTAGGTCATAAATAAATGCAAAGGTAATCAAGATTTAAGAATGGTGCAATGATCACGCGATTGAGTTGTGCTGATATGCCTACTCTTAATTAGTTATTACAGATAACAGGGAGTCGAGATGCGTCACGGCAGAGGTCCTCCTTCATCTTTCTCAGATTTTTGAACCCTCTAAAAAATATAGCCTTTTAACACACTAAAGCACTTCACAAGAAAAGACGTCAGCTGCGATACAGCTGTAGGTGTGATCGGGGACCAAACCTCAATCCCTTACATACAAATCTGATACTAAAGTTTCTACGATCAAGTGTCTCTCGCATGACTAAAAGGTGGGGAATATTACTCCAAATTTAGCTCTTAATTTTATTAATATCCATAGTTCTATCTTATTTACTTATTAGACATCTATTTTCATTAATATCCTTATCCTTATCCGATTTATTTCTTACATACCTATTTTTATGATTGTATTTTGTTGTTTTGTTTTGTTCATATCATATTTTTCTTATAGTTTTGACCCACCTGCCCTCTTGCGCTTGTAATGTAGTCTCCACTACTGCCATACCACTACCCCGCTTTGTTATATACTCGTTTCCAGCTCTTTTCAGCTAGACCTCAACAATCACATACCTTCATTGGAATGTACCATGCTACAGTTAGCGTGTAAACCAATATCTTATATTGCAAATGCTTATAGTAATATATCCTATAGACCTGAAGAAGTCAGTTATAGACGAAACGTTGTCTGAAACATAGTTTCCTTTTTTGGCGTATTATTCTTTACTTCTAGTCGGTGTAGTAATCACCTTATCAGAAATAAAGGTAGGGCCTAGTACGAAATTATAATTTATGACCGATGGACAAAGCAACATTTTTTTGAAATTCATGTTATATTGTCAGCTCTGTTGGTCAGTTTTGCGTTTCAAGAAAGTAAAAATAAAAATGTATCAAAAGAGTTAAATCAAATAACAGGAGCAGCCATTTATTGAGATGGAAATGAACAGAAGCTTTAAAAAAGCAAAGTTATGTCTTCAGATATTGTATCTAGATTTGAAAGCATGTCATTTAATACTTTACAAAAAGAAATTCATAAGGGGTGGGGAAAGAAAGACTTGAGATATTACACTTCTACTCTTTTGGAACCTTGAGCTACCCAACAAGTGAGGAACCCTTACGGATGTGACCCATAGACGATAACTAGTAGTCCGAGATCACTTTCATTGAAAATCTAATGTATACCATGAACAACTGATAACCGAAGCATATATTTGTTATGTTTGCTGATCAACGTATGATCTCCATTCAACTCACAACAGTATGGTTCATGCAAATTTTGCTGCAATGGTATGGACTTTGTTGCTTTAGACCATTGTGATACAACTCAAACACAAATGTGTTGATTTGGAAAATCTAATAACATTTGTTGTTAATAAATGGAAGAATCCTCAAATCTTTCCTGTTATATTCGAAGTCTGATATGATTCGCATTTTCCGGAAATCATGTTAACATTTAAAAAAATGTTTTTTGCATATCTAGAAAGTAGTTAAAGTTAACGCTTGCAAAAGAACCATGGCTGGTAAGCTTTATTCCTATTTAGGTATGAAAACTAGACTTGAACTATAAGTTCCACCACACTACTCGTTCTCATTAATTACCATTCGATTCGAGTTTTACGAACTGCGTACGTCAGGTCAGAATACCTCTCTAGACCTGAGCGAAAAGGAGCGGAACATATCAGAACTATTCGATTTCTTTTCGCTGGTTTTCGTTGGTCCTTGCTTAACACTGAGGGAAACTGAACGGATGACTTTAAAATTTGCATATTCACTAAAGAAATTTCACTCATGTCCTCTTGTCTTCGCTAGTCTTCGTATTTATGACCAGAATCAGCTTCTTTGGAAGCAGGTTAAAGTGTTTTGCACTGAATAACATGGTAGATATTTACGCAAAGAGACTGGAAATATTCGAAGCAAGTCAGACCGTCAATAAACCAACTTATTATTCACATTTGTATTGTCAGTTGTTTCCTTTTATTTCGCTTTTCTTTCTTTGCCTTCCATAATGATTGCATTAGATCAGCGTGAGAACAAAACAGGGAAAAACTCGAAATCCTAATCCTAACAAAATCAGAAACAAGCAGGGTTGTGCCAAAATATGTACCTTATGATACAAACATCAATAAGTGCTGTTTCATCTGAAAGAGCCAGAAATTGATAAGAGGACAGACTACATGGCTGGCAGCGAAAATGGCGGAGAACAATCAGCGCACAATAGAATTTGCAAGGCAAATGGGCGTCGCAATCCGCACTTTACCTGAAATATTTTGCTATTTAACCTGAAAAGATCTTAAACTCTCGCTAGGGGTGTTATACGCCCATAAGCCCTGTTCCCTACGCCACTGGCTGTACATCTACTTGGATGCATAAATAGATTGTCGATACTGTAAAACGTGAAAAAATATAAAGGGAATTTCACTTTCTCTAAGCTTTTCTATGGATATTCGTCATCGATATTAAATAAGATACAAATTAGCAAAGCTTTATAGCATAATTACGAGTAGAGTACAAAGAAAAAATATAAAAACAGTAATAAACACATTAAACAGGTAAATAATACAAGAAAATAGGGAACACATGTCATGGAGGCCAAAACTGGGAGAATAGAAAGAAAATGAAAATACAGTGTTTATATGTACATACAGTATAAACGTGATAGAAGAAACAACAGTTCACAATTGAGACATAATTTAAGGTTAGAAACAGAAAAGCTTTTTGGCCGAGTGTTTGACAACTATAAAAGACTTCCCAAATAAACGACTCGTGCTGAATTTTGGGATGTCAAAGACGATCGGGACAAGGCGTTCGCTTAATGTGTAGCTCGAGTCACTAATGCAGATATTCTGCATATAAAACGAGCTCCCTTAATTGCTTACATATATGCATTATGCATTATTCAAGATATCAAATTAAAAATGTTCATAAAATTTAATATGTACTGTCTTTCTGTACTTGCAACAAGTCATTTTACATCTACTATCGAGTCCTGAATAGCTGGGGTGGGGTAGTCAAAATAAACACGTTTGATGGAAACACGTTTCCTGATGGAACACAAGAAGGGAGAGTTATGTAAGCAACGTGAGTGGGTTTTATTGCAAATAAATAAACGGAGTAGGTGGAATCCTTGTTTCAACTTTTCAAAACTCAAAGAAATCCCATTTGTTTAACAGTAGATTTTAGGCGGGTCTCAAAAGTTTTGGCGTATAAAACTACACTTAGTCAACAAGTTAGAACTTGACTAAACGTCTACCAAAAAGAAAAAAATCAAGATCTAAAACCCATCAATAAAGTCTTGAAGAATGCTCATGAACGCAGGGATCGTTTTTCTTAAATCTATATGTTGCTTTGAATACATTTCTGTGAGCTTCTTCAAATTAGCACTTCCTTTCAGTATTACAGAATGGTATTTCTAACCAAAGTGCCTCTAGAAATCAAGAGTATTTCAAACTTAAATGAAACAGGTAGCACATAGTATATGTCTTTGGTGGACGTTTTCTTCAATATCAAGTATCCAATAGCGTTGCGCACCTATTGGACTCAAACATGTATTTGTCAGCCTACTTTACTACCTTCCTACCCCTAAAGCCCCTAATTCACCAACCCCTAAGACAAGCAAATTACCTGCCTCTCAAACTGCCAACCTATATACTGTACATGCGTACCTACCCATCTCACTACATTAACCAAACAATCCAATTTTTACCAAATACAGGAGCAAGCAAGCTAGCGTACCTTACATTAACTACGCTAGCAAGTAAGTAGTAGCAACAGTACTTCACACAGTAGTGGCATAGTGGTAGAGTGTCAGACTCACACTCCGAGGGTCGTGAGTTCGAACCGGCCCTGATCTTGCCAGCCACGATCCCGGAAGTACTTTGCTCTTTCATCTGCTCTCGTGAAGTGGGAAACCATGGTTCGAGAGATAGGACAGCGGGGAGACTACATGCGTGAATAGCAAGAATAGCAAGCATTAAATAAAATAATAGCATGAAAAGTAAGCATGAATAGATTATCATCCCAAAAGGAAAAGTAAACTGTTACTAGAAGTGGCTACGGCCTTGATCAGGGTGAATACAATGATAAAAAAGAAAAAAAAGAATCAAAAACAAGTAAAGAAAAAACAAGGAAATAGAGATAGCCATCACCAAAGAAATGTATGATCTATATATTCCTACATTCTGATATAAAGATACTTTTATCGACATGATCAGGTATTGGAAAGGCAGTAGCCTGGCTTTCCTTCAGCAGCGAACAAATCTTTCGCCTTTTACGAAAGATTTCCGTGGAGGAGAGCATGCTACAGTGT
>JAAAKL020003128.1:0-23964 GCA_010016065.2 Carybdea cf. marsupialis auct. non (Linnaeus, 1758)
GTCTAATGGTTAAGATTGACTTCCAGGTGCCCCTTTTATGCAGTTTATAATAATATATATATATATATATATATATATATATATATATGTTATATGTACTTTCACATTAAATGAAGGAAGAATAGACAAAAGGTAACAGTATGATTGATTTCTATATGACTCTGCGGGAGATAGCGTTTGATGTTGGTATTTTCTGTGATAAGAAAAAACTAACCTCTGCATCTTGGATGCGCTCAACCTCTGTTAAAAGGACGTGGACGATAGTCTTGATGCCGCTGGGGTCCGTATCATCTCCTTTATCCAGGCAGATGTCCTTTCAAAAAGAGGTGGTATGTAGCTATGAGTATAATAGTCTTGATAAGCGGACGCCTGTCGACGCAGAGCTCGAGTAGTGTCTTCTAAGCTAACTCCACTTACAACTTGATTTTCCATTCCTTTCTTAATAATCAACAGTAAGCTACTACACTATGCAAACTAGCATTACGCAATACCGTACAACATGATATCATGCTTTGAAAAACAATGTATATAACGTATGAGTATAATGAAAATTAAATACTGTAAGGTGTGAGACAAAGCCACGCCCTAAGATATGGCAGAATGTTCCATTATAAGTTATGATGGATTATTACAATGCGAGATGTAATGCTATGCCAGGCAGCGTGGTACTTAGTACTTTACTGTGTCGTACTTTTCGATGCATTGGTGTAAAATACAGGGCAGCCAGTTTTGTTTTCAAACCTAACTTAAGCAGACTTCAGTATGTTGTAAAGGTAAATTTCAGTAGCCTTCGATATTTACTAAACAAACATTGTAACGTTATCTGTATCTTTAACAAGAAAGAATAATATAAATGAAGGTAATATTCAGAAGAAATATGCCCCCGCATGTACACATAACAGCATGTTTTGACAAATACCCATACATATGTTCATCATTCAACGTTCAGAATATGACAACGTTTTAATATAAAATGGCAATGATAAAAAAATATTCCAATGTTTTTGGTAGAATTTAACGGATTTTTTTAACGCAATGTCAGAAGATGGTAGTGAACTGGAGTCACCATGCTCACTTCGCCCTTTTAATCCCAAAAGCAGCTTGAAATAAACCTTTTTGCCAGCATTCGGAATTTGAATTCAAGGTACTAACCCTATAATAAGCAATATATCTGTAACGGCATATAAACAAGCTGCTCTGCAAGGTCCGTCTAGAACTGTTCTGAAAAGTTTCCCTCGACCCAAACTCACTCGCATACTGAAGTTCCTCCTTTTTGGCTTTATTAACCATGCTTCACACTTACCGCATGGAAAGTTTCTTCCATTAGTTCAACCACGCACGTTGGACTGACCTGAAACGAAAAGATTCATCACTGATTCTCTGCGAATGCCGTCTAAATCACTGAGTAGCGAGAAGTAACGAATGAACGATGTATTAAACATGAACATGACAACTCTCAAAGTCTTATGAATCGTACAATGCTTATCCGTTAGGGTACAGTGTACAAGGGCTTTGGGAAAGGTGCTGCAATTCGGCTAACAGATCCAGCTCTCTTACTTAAATGTATTAACAGTACTTCTTTACTTATGCCTTAAGTTCCCGTTTTCCGTTTCAATTACTGAAGCCAGACATTGTTACAGAATACACCCTCAAGGAAATTGTGTGCTAACCTTCCGTTGCTTCTGATCCTTTTCTTCTCTTTCACTAGTAGCAACCAACTACAGTAAAATAAGAAATAATACAAATTAGGAATATATATTAATGAAAGTCAATCTAGTTAATCACTCTATTTTCAAAGTTTCATTTCTTAAATTATACAAAGCAGAAAACAGATGCTTAGCAGCAACGACGTCATATCTAATCAAAAGGGAATGTTTCCTTTCTCATAGCTTCATCCGAACACAGAATAACGCACCTCAGTGTCCTTAAACAGCTTTGGCATCAATACATTATCATACACCTCTGAATGGAGTCTCCACTCGCCAATTACAGGCCTCGAAATTACGGGCGGTTAGGGGTCAAATACCGCCTACAGCCTTTGTGGGACAGCCGATTTTTCAAGAAGGGCGGTACAAATGACCGCCGACATCTCGGAGGGAAATCCCAACTTTGGCAATCCCTGACATGCAAACGCACCTTCAGGTTCCCCATCCCTGGCGAATTCATTGATCAAAAAATTTTCTTTAAAGTAAGCTAATGAAACCTTTTATCGATAGGAACAAGAAAAAGAATTTCGGAAATGGAGGAGTGCCAAACCAGAAACTGCACCCAGTACCGGAAATGTAAGAACTAGGCCGTTACCTTAGGGAAAGCGGAAAAGGACAGAAAAGTGGAAAGACTAAATTTGAAATTTTTGAAAATTCTGTTTAGCAGCTCACCGCCCAAAACTACGTTGTGACCGTCCATTTCTCAAATTTGGCGGTAACCGTGACCGCCCAGAAATATTTCCTTATTTCGAGGCCTGCACTTAAGCTTCCAATCCTTCGGCTGTTAACATCGGTATCCAGTTCTACACAATTTTGAAGACCAGCGTCTCGGCCACATGTGACTTGATCGTGGCAGGACTGTCATTCGACCGCTTAAGCTGTTCAAATTTTATCTGTCACAGCGCTGCCTATAGGTGAGTCTCGGATTCGAATACAAGAGTTTATGTTTTATGTTTTATAACTGTATTTTCGAGAAAAGAAGATTTGAAATAAGTTGTGAATGGATACTAGGTGGAGTATTGGGAGCTAATGTGGCGACTAGAGAAGTAGAAATAGATCGTGTTATCAACGGGAGTCACCTAGCTCAGTTCGTAGAGCGCACGCCGCGAATGGGCGGGTCACGAGTTAGAGCCCCCGTTGGTGGCACACTTTTCTATTTCTCTAGCATCTATTCACATTTTATGACCGTCTGATATCTTCTCTGATTTCAGATCCTCTCGTGTCGATATTGTTATATGTAAACAATAGTTTTATCCTCTCTAACCTTCTTGTACAAGACAATTACTGTAACGTCTTTACCACATCAAAATGTGCAATAGGTACAAACACAAAATATGGCTGCTGTGATCATCAACGGCCCCGGAGTGGAATGCATATAGTGGGCGTTGTAGGTAATTAACGACTTTCAACATACAATCACGTACCTCAACACCAGCAACTAGAAGCTTTTGTTTCAATAATTCTGCAAAGTGGCAAGTGCTCCAGGGTCCCTTTAGAAACACCAATGGGATGTTTCCTTTCTCTAGGGCAAAGCAAAGAAAATCTTACGCTCTAAAGAGATAACAGGGATGAGAAAAGTTTCGTATAGTCTAATAATAATCAGTTGCATAGATAAGAGATAGTCAGAGCATGGTCCAACCATATACAATGGGTATTAAAGCAGATGCACAATTCACTGTTACTGAAAAACACATCAGTATAAAACACATAACGATAAACAATGAAGCTGTTGAAAATGTAACACAATTCACATTCTTAGGGGCCATGGTCACTAACAATTATGATGACTTAGTAGAAATAAAGGGAAGGGTTGGGATTGCTAAGAATGCTGCAATTTCACTTAATAAGTTCTGGAAGAACAGGTGTATCGCCTTAAACACTAAGATGAAGTGACCGAATACATTCGTTTTCTCTCAAGAATCATAAAGGGCTGAGTCTCGGTTACTCAAAGAGAGAGATGAAAAATGAATTCAAAGTTTTAAGATGTGGTGCTATAGGCATGTACTACGAATCAGCTGGACAGATAAAAGAACAAATGAAGAGATATTAAAGAGAAAACATTACCAAGACGGACGGCTAAACATCCTAAATACAAAGAAAAGACTTTTATCGTCCATACATTGCGGAGTGATGGTGATGGAAAACTGAGGCAGAGGAAGACCTAAGACGAGATGACAATGTGAAGGAAATTAGTGGACTGACAATGGTGCAGGCTGAATGCAGCAACCATTGGAAAATGCTGGTGCAGAGGACCACGGCTGTTCAAACATGAATAATCCATTGTTGATGATGAGGACTTCAGTCGACCTCAAGTTGTCCTTAAGAGTTTAATTATTTCTGTACATAATAGGCAATGTGGACACGGACCTACGCCATCCTTAACGAACGTGCAGCGCTCTGTCCATCCCACAATGCAGTTTGCCTATATACAGTCAATGTGGACAGTGTGGAATAGCTTCGTGTTGCATACCAATGCGGAGGGAATGTGATGACGTCACAAATCAAAAGTTCTGGAAAAAGCAAGATTTGACTCCAGATATCTAAAAGTCTCCCACACGTTTCCCAAAGTACCATACCTGCAGTGTATATAGCGTTTAAACTAGAGGCGTTTAAATTTAAAAAATCTCTGATCAAAACTCTCTTAATATTCCCTGGTTCCTTACGTTACGAACCAGCATCAAATAACAAGGTTTTATTAGAGAGATTAAAAACTTTGAAAGCTGATACCTCGGAGTTGGTAAAGGGCAACATTGCAAATTTTGGCCATTGACATTCTTACTAATAGGGCAACATAAAATTGCGTACTTTGTCCGTAGTTCAAACTTTTTTCAAAATCGTGACGTCAAACTTTCCCACCGCACAACGGAACTAAAGAAACGCGAGTATCTTATGAGGACAGGATACGGAGAAAGGACTGGACCTCCGTCCCCAAGAAGAACAAAACTACGTTCCATTAGCAATAGATAAGTTCTGATCTGCACCATAACAATATTTGAAGCCTGACTTGGGAAGAGTAATATACATTTACTCCACATGTTTGTTGGAATACTACGTTTCTTACAGTTAGTAGTAGAAACGCTGTACACCCTGTAAGTACTAAACAAGGTCCATTAGAAGATACTCCAGTTCTAGATGAAACAGATCATTAAGATTTTCCATGTCTCTAAACACAAATAAATAGACATCGAAAATGAAACACCATTAAAAATAGTCTCGGTAGTTTAAACCTCTGAAAATCTAAGGCCAAAATAA
Source organism: Carybdea cf. marsupialis auct. non (Linnaeus, 1758) (assembly GCA_010016065.2). Lineage (NCBI taxonomy): Eukaryota > Metazoa > Cnidaria > Cubozoa > Carybdeida > Carybdeidae > Carybdea > Carybdea cf. marsupialis auct. non (Linnaeus, 1758). The sequence continues at coordinate 4,959 of JAAAKL020003128.1, forward strand.
ATTAAAACACAAAAATAACTAAAGGACCTGAATTTCACATAACCACGTCTTGTTGACATCCACACAATATCCAGAAAATGCTCGGCTAATATCCATTGTCATTAAAATTACAACCCGAGGAGACTGGCTTCTCAGAAATTGAGCGCTTGCTATGATAGACAGATTTAACAGTTAATTCAGAGTAAAGAACTACGGTAACTGATGGTAACGAAGGAAATAAAGTAGGATTATGTTTCGCAATCGCTCAGCGGTCCTGTGTGGGTCTAAAATGCCGCCGGTGCTTTGTTTTGGACTCGTAAACTCAGAAGTTAATTAATTACTACGCCTAAGGGCACATCATCGTCTGGCAGCAACTGCACTCAACAAATAACTTGTTAGTAGAATAAAACCTATTGACTTCAATAAAGAAACAACTTGTTACTCATGAAGATGTTTTTTTCGTTTGACTCTCGCCAGAACCTAACGTCACAATTTTAACTACAGATACAAAAAATACGAATGTGAAAGGGAAACGAACATAGTTAAAAATCGATTACAAGCTGCGGGGGTCCAGTTCAGGCATTTTCACTTTACTTGACTTTACACTGTTTCCGCAAAGTATGTGGTGATATTAGGAGCTGACCTGATGCAGTCTAGGGAAGGAGTTACGGGGGAAGCTCCTACGGCAGCCTTCATTGGCGACAAGATGTTACGCGATTGCTGACACAGTAAAAAGTAGTACTGGGTGTGTCTGTCATAGACGTCATGAAGAATGCGAGAGAAAGAACGACTCCCATTCACAATGAAGAAGAAAACGATGATTGTCGAATATATAAATTATGAATTTTCTTCAGTTGTTCGTAGAGGGGGCCGAGGTTGCCAACTATCAAATCATTCACGAATCTGTTCCTCCAAAGAATACTATTTTGCCTGTTGGAATCACCACTCCGCACCAACGAAAATCTATCGAATCAATATAGAATTAAATCTCCAAGAAGTGAAAAACTGAACCCTAAAGCCGTCTATATCGAACTATCAAACACAAGACTATTTAGTGAGTAAAAAATAAAATATTGTATGTTGTTTAAATGTAATAATTTGTGTTAAGAATCATAAGTTTTATTTGTCTCGTTACTATTTCGTCTACTTCCCACCACCAGACCTTTTACCCCGTTTTAACGGCGACTCCATAACAGTACCCGGTTTCAACTTTATTTACTATATTTACTAATTTTTAATATGACGCAAGTGAACAATAGACATCCACGATTGTCAACTATCAGTCGTGTGTAGTATCGAAAACGTTAAGAAACTGCAATAGAACGTACATAGATAGGTAGATTCAAACACGACATTCTACAGCTAGGACACAGAAACATTCTTGAACGTTAACTGACCTTTCAAAATATGCTCCATAGCATATATATCTCTTTTATGAGTCACCTAGGAAAACAAACGCAGTCCACCAATAGGTCATTACGTGCCCAAGACAGGATAGTATGGACAGGTAGCAGGTAATCTTTCAAAGGTAAAGACTCACGTGGAAGGGTCAGTATCTAGTTCATCGGGAGTTTGGGCTTCAAACTCAACCAATATATTAACAGATGGTGTAACTAAGAATGTTTCAACATTTCGCCGAGTTGTGGATCAACGCAATCGACTATAGTGAATAAAGAGAAATATAGGTAGGGAATCTTTAGCAGTGCAAGAAAGCGTCCAAGTTAAACTTAAATTTTCCTGTGAAAAGAGCACTAACGCTTTTCGTCTTGATAAATGTTGTTCCAGAACAGCGAGATAAAGGGTAAAAAGCGCTTTTTTTACTACTCTACTCGAATACCCCGAGTACATGTCGACATATGTTGGGTTTACAAGAAAAAGTTCGACGATCTGAGAGTCGATCGAATTTCCCTTCAATTTTGCCTTTGTTGACATTTTTCTAAACCTCACTTATTTTCGTTAAATTGGCAACGTGACCGAACATCTTATCAAAATAACAATATCTGATCATTTGGAAGTTTCGGTTACGACCACGTCTACCCTATTGCAAAGATGTTTTTAGGCCTAAAGATGTTCTTCATGCCATAGAAATCAGTAAGATCGTTTGACATATCACTCTGCGAGGGTGAAAAATTACTTAATCTCATTCGATACTAGTGGATATTTAGTCAAGAGATTTAAAATAATTTCCTATTCAGCGAAATTTTCCTCCATGCTATTACTAGGCCACATATGCAAAACCCCAACCATAACCTAAAACAACGCCTTCAGTGTCAGAAGAGAATAAGTGTAAACATATTGACAACACGTTTGGCAAAGTTGCGCAACAAATTCCAGAAATATTTCTATTACAAAAACTATGTTTCTGTCATGTCTGGTTTTAGAGTGGTGTGGCACAACACCGTCATCTTTGTCAATGCAGCCACATCATGCCAATTTTCGAACTTATGATTCAATCCATGTTCACTCTAAGTAGCTACTCCTCCCATTTTGCGATTTCTTCGTCAAGGAACACGTTCCAATATCAGGAATCTGTCTAGCACCAGATTTTTCCATGCAATCTTTAATGCGGAGGGAAAGTGATGACGTCACAAAATCAAACGTTTTGGAAATAGGACGATTTGACTCAAGATATCTAAAGGCAACCCTATGATAGCCTGTTTCTCAAAGTACCAAACCTGTAGTGTATACAGTGTTTAACCTAGAGGCATTTGAATTAAAAAAATATCTGGTCAAAACTCTCTTACTTTTCCTTGGATCCTTACGTTAGGACCCAGCACCAAATAACAAGGTTTTGTTAGAGAGATTTAAAACTTTGAAAACTGATATCTCGGTGTTGGGAAAGGGCATCACTCTTAATTTGGGCCATTGACGTTCTCACTAATAGGGCAACATGAAAATTCAGTATTTTTTCCATAACTCAAACATTTTCAAAATCGTGACGTCACACTTTCCCACCGCATAAAGCCAGACACGACTCGTTTATAAATACATGATTTGTGAAAAGTACGCACAAAAGTGACACCTTGCTTAGCAACTTCATAACGTACGGATTTTCAAATAGTTTCCTGGTGCTTCATTGAAAATACTTTAAAAGTTACTTAGTGATAAAGAACTTGAAAATTGGGTTGAATAACGGAGTCGCTATCGATAAATGTTTCCAAAGAAATTTAGAACCAGACTATTTTGTGCGAACAAACTGTTTAGCAAAAATGTACCCGTTACTCTACGCAATTTTAATCTTTTCTGCTACACATTAATATTTAAAGAACGTTCACTAAAACGTTGGCTCGACTACCTAGGATTGCTTTCATAATGGAAACATCTTGATATCTCCGGGAGCCATTATCTTATGGATAAAAAGCTGTACTGGTCTACATCATTAGTAAGGCAGGTCGCCCTATATAATAAGATATCGCACGTGTACGGAAGGAGAAATAGTTCCTAAGCAATAACCATAGCAATCGCCTCTTTATGATCACAGACGGGTTCCCGGTCTCCTTCTCACAATTACATGCCTACTCGTATTTTATACCCAGTGGCGTATAAAGGGGTGCATCGGGGTATGCCCCCACTCAGGTTCGAGCCAAAACATTTTAACTAACAATCAGCTTCTAAAAGTAATAACTTTTCGCTTTCAGTAAGTTGCCCTTCTGTCTTTATTTTAGTTTTAGATTGCTTTCAACTCAACCAGGGAATAAATTCGGCTTACAATCTATACAATTGGCATAAATAAGGTGATCATTAAAGGACATGCCCCCACCCTCCAAAATGTTCTTGATAAGCCACTGTTTACAACCCCGATCTTTTATCGCCAAACTTTTACTCCATTTTACTTACGTAACTCATTTTAGTGTAAACTTACCGCAGTTTGTATGGAAATAGTTTACCCTTTTGTAGAGGGTTAGAAAATCCCTTGACATGTCATTAAAACACTTTTACGTTAACAGATAGGAATATATTTATTAACCTACTTAGCTAAAGATATTGTTTTCTCCCATTTGATCCATCACTTCAGAATGGTAACAGTGAATGCCAAGACGTCATGTGTTAACATGACAACATGGTATTACCCAATCAAATGCCTCATGTTATTACCGTTAAATCTTCACCAAGGGTAAGCGTCCTTTCAGAAACTGGAGCGAGTCGCTATTCAGTTAAAACACTGTAACGGGATATTGGTTTCAGTCAATCTTACCGAATTTGGGAACAAGAAATATCTGATAGAACCTACATATAATAACCTGTAACAGGCAAGGGGTAGACAGCTCAGCAACGTAGAAACACTACAACTGACAGAAATAAACGATAATTTCGTATCAAATGTGGATGAAGATTTTTTGTCGAAACAACTACACATGAGAGTCATAACTACGGTATAACACGTAAAATGTCAAAATGTACCTTCCATAGATCTTTATTGCCTGGAATAAGTTTTACAGTTGCATTTCCATAACGTTGAGCAACATCGAGACACTCAGTGCCATGCTCAAAATCATAAGCTGTGGCCTAACAATGATAACAAGATAAGTTGTTGAAGTCTTCTTAGAAGAAACTGATAAATTCGGATGCTATCAGTAAAACAATACTCGACTGAAGTATATAGATATATCTGGAAAGATAGTACAGAAAGACAACGTAAGGTCGCTGACAGAATTCGAAGACGTGACCCAAGCACTAGCAGTGTGCTCTATGAAACCTATGCTAAGTAAACTCCGTTTATAATGTACCCTATTTCTCTAGTCGCCACATCAGCTACAAAAGCTCCCTTTGTTTACCTACATCTATTACATTGCATTAACATGCAGGTTAAATGTAAACGTTTTCAGCAATTTCTGTCCTGATCTATTAAGCAAATTGAATCCATTTTCATATTTTTTCCATAATAAGCGAATGATGCAAAAGGGTATTTTTGAGAAATAGAGTACTTTGCTGTAGCCTCTTTTTATGGCTATGACATAACCTTATTTGCTACAAATTTTGACCGACTTGCGATATGCAGAGAAAAAGACCAAATCTGAAACGGTATATTTTCTTTATACTACAAAAACTGTGCTAACTGTATTCAATAAAATGTGGAAAAAGAGCAGCCTTTGACTTTAGTCAAAGAAATGGAGGAAGCACGTAATTCTCGAAAATCATCTCACTTTTGTTTACTTACTAATGATTCACAACGTCAATGTTGTTTTCTCTTTTTTTTCTCCAGGCTTTGACAAGTCGACCGGAATGGATCAATAACTATATCGCACATCAGCAATATAAGACAAAAATTCAAATACATTTAAGAAATAAGGGCTGCAGTTAAGGACAGCCGTCGGCAATACCATGTAAAAGTTAAACTTTGCGCTCAGAGGCTGTAGTCCTCGAGATCTGCGTCGGCGACGAAATCGAAGCTACCGTCAACAAAATGTTTACGAGAAAACCATAAATCAGAATTCCACGATAAACAAATTTTACCAAAAAAACAACCCATTTCATTTTAAATCAACATTCACGAATGGAATTTCGGTCAGTAGGATGCATGATTAAGTAATGCTCTTTGTAGTTACGGTTGACGATCATGAAAAAATTGCCAACGAGCTATAAAAATGTTTCTGCTAGTTCTCTGAAACGATCTGCCAAGGTTTTCCTACCTTTTGAAAATGTGAGGTCTGGTCTTGATGGCCTGCTACAGGTATCATGTAACCCTGTACTACCTGCCTCATGGTTGGGTGATCGGCTACTAAACCGGCTCCCCCATCAAGTTTTACTTGATAAGGAGAATGTGTGGACACCCTGCAGGACTAGAAACAAGACCTGTCAAAGGGCGGATGAACCCATCAAAGGGTCAACCGGCCATCCATACCTGGAGAGGAGATGGGCACCGCCAGGTTATTTTGTCTCTGGAAACACTTATCATGTTGAAAACGAATGAGACCCACATACCGGATCGGCCGTGGCCGGGGTTAATAACGACCGCGTCCTCCATTGCTTCTCAGGATGGAGTCGAAAAAAGTGCTACTGAGAACGATCATGATAATGGCAATGGAATGAAAATATGCAAGTCAGACTTGACGGTAGGAACTTGGAACGTCCGTACACTGTATAAAAGTGGAAAGCTAAAAGAACTTGAGCATGAGTTGAAACGCTATACATGGAATGTTATCGGACTTGCTGAAACCAGGTACACAGGCAATGGTGAATTTACAACAGATGAAGGCACAAAGCACGGTCCAGTGGCGAAGAGGTATTACATGAAAAAGGAGTTGGGTTTACTGTTAACACGAATACAGTACGATCTATTCTAGAATGGACAGCCGTCTCATCTCGAATTATAACAATTCGTGTTAAAGCACATCGACTCAGCCTTTCTATTATACAAATTTATGCCTCTACCAGCGACTATAATGATAATGATATCGACTGTTAGTGTACCTACGGCCGAATAGCTATTGACTAGGATGGTGATGATGATGAAAATGTGAACTCGAAAGACTTGCCTTTTATGATCGGGATGATGGTGACATTAATGTTATGCCTACAATCCCTGCAGTGATAATCATGCTTACATTTTTTGTTGTTGTTGAGCACCTAGAAACTTACAAGGAAACTTTTAGCATAAAGGAAACCCGGCTGTAGTAGCACTTATATTTATTATAGTATTTTGCTGTATTTATTTATACATTTTATATTATTTCATATTATTTCCGACAGGGCCCTTATTGATAACAGCATTCCCTTGCTGACAAGATACCCTGTATAAATTATTTTTATTATCATTATCATTGTCATTCATTGTGTTTATCTTTTGCCCAACAGTGTTGCCATATTGGGCGACAAATAGGCAGTCGGGCATTTTTTTAATCGAAGGACCCTCAAAAAAATGCATAGTTTTCGTCTCGATTAGATTTGGCGATAATTTTAGAGAATTTCAGTCTTGAACTTGACCCAAAAAGCGAAGCATTAGGCGACTCATGCGCACGATTTTGGCATTAAGCAGAGAATTTTAGCCTTGAAGATGACCCCAAAAACGAAGCATTGGGCGACTTATGTGCACGATTTTGGCGTGAAGCAGTGAATTTTAGTCTTCGACTTGACTCAAAAAGTAGATCATTGGGCGACTCTGGTACACGATTTCAGCGAAGACGTACATGGTGGATCTGGCAACATTGCTTCTCAGCACTTAGAGAAATAATCAGCTTTATATAAAATTAGTCTTAAATTAATAAAAAATTTAAAGAAACTGGTGATAAGGTCTAAAAAATAAAAAACAAGTAAAAATAATCAAGCAAGGAAAGTTACAAATTATCTAGAAGAAATATATAATCAAACCTTTGAGAAGCCTTCAAAGATAACGTTAAACCGGAATGCTTGTGGCATCTCACTTGCGATGTGCTTTGTCCTGTGAAAGAGATAAATAACCCAGGTAAATACTTGGGTTACAAGTTTTAGTTTCTGATGAAAACAAAGAGTGCTAGAAGGAGTATGTATCTCAACCAATATACATAAGTTTCGTTTGTCTTATTTGGATGGGGGACTAACACAGAAACCCTAGTACTGGAAAAAACCCCGTCATAAAACTAAGAGTTCAATTGTTCCAGTAAAAACACGAGGTTAAGGAACAGGCGATTGTTGGTACTGAAAAATATTTATGTTTCATACTTCGACGTTGGCGACCTACTAATATAAAATTGCGTGCTCCTTTATGTACCGTATTTCCTCTAATTATAGACCCGTCTGTAATTAATTAAGGGCACCAAAATGGGGTCTATAATTAGAGGGGGTCTTTAATTTCCAGAATAAAGTTTTGAAAAAATAAGAGCATATGGTGTTTTAAGAAAAAATATGAAAGTACATTTATACTTTTCATCATTACCTTTGTAGTTTACACCAATACCTTTTCATCACTAAATTGCAGCCAAAACGAAAAACCGTTTGCATATATTCAGTGGAAATTCAACAGACCTCGATATCTGAGTCCGAATCATCGTCAATACGTAAATGTTCAGGAGGACACATTTCGCGTTCCGTTTCTGTGCTTAAAAATGGTTTCCTATAAAAAGTTGGTTCAGAATGCCGAGTTGCTCCTTGAGGCGTTGCGCACCTTTTTGGCTTTGTTGATTTTCCTTAAAACAATGTATTTTGTCATCATCAGAGCTTGGAAATTTCCTCCGTCTTCAGAGGACATCACGTTTATCGAGGAATATGGACTCCTACGAAGGGCGAAGTTTTGCAATGCCTAGGAGATCGCGGCCAGGAAGCTAAACTAAACGATGAACATGCTGTCGGTGTGTACAGAAATAATGTGTTAGTTGGACATGTGCCAATCGAAATGTCAAGAATACTGGATTATTTCTTGAATAAGCTTATTTGCAAACTTATCTGGTTTTGTCTTTGCTGTAACAAGAATTGCCCCTTTATTGAAATATCTGTCATTTTAATATAGATATAGAAGGGGTCTGTAATTAATTGAGGGCATCAAAAAGAGGGTCTATAGTTAGAGGGGGTCTATAATTACTTGACATGATGCGAAAAAGAGGTCTATAATTGTAGGGGTCTATAATTAGAGGGGATCTATAATTAGAGGAAATACGGTACTGTTTCACAAGTAGACTGCCCAGAAACTGCCAGATAAGACGGTGCATATTGAACAGTTACTAAACAGTAACTCAAAAACGAGACTACTGATTATAACAGGAAAATAACCAGGGAGCCAGTATAGCACTAGGGAGGACCAAAAGCGCCGAATGTACCGAGGTTGTCTTGTACCTTATCCAGACTTGGGGGTCTAGGGGTAAGTGGCGCTATCTTTTTCCTGATACCTCAGGAACGACTGACATAATATTACTTTCTGGTTTCGTACGAGAACCCTTTATAACAAACCTGTTCTTTATCAAAATCAGGTCTTCCAAACCTAAAGAATCAAGCTTAATTCACGTTTCGCTAGTGAAGACTGTTCCAGCAATGGATTTCGAACAGTTTTTAGGCGATTGCTGCTATTATATAACGTCATAACCCATTAATTTGAAAAATAACCTTCAAAAATAAGATGAATTAAGATATCCACTAAGTCTGATACCTAAGTAGCCCATACTCCCTGAGTTTTAAGCATTAGAATAGCCTTTGGTGTACTGGTCACGAACCTTCCCCTATTCCTGAAAATTTCAAGACAACCCATTCTGGATAGGGTTAATATCTACCTACAGAATTGTTTTACTTAAAACCCAATAGATGAAGTAAATAGTTCTCTTATGTTATGTTCATGCTGATGTAAATGCTAATAGCTTATGATGTGATAGAACTGACAGCGGGAACTTAAATTGTTTTATTAGACATTTTTGGCCTGGCGTAATCTCGGTAATACAGATTATTTTAAATTCTAGCCTAAAGCACTGGATGAGAGCAAGGTCTATACAGGAGGGCTGTTATATAGACCTTGGGTGAGAGCTGTGAAACGATTTTCATGTATTAACACCTTTCCTGGAATTACGTTGTTTTCTGTAAGGGTAGGCACATAGTTTTTTCTAGAAATGGGCATGATGACTAGGAGTGGCAGTCGAGATCAGCCTATCTGTTCCAACATAATCGAGGGATAATTTTAATGGAGGAGGTCTTTCGTCAATCTAGGAAGAGCAAACAGTATCGTAAACTGGTACTTAATTGACAAACGAAGTATGTAGATCAGTCTCTTATAATCTCTTCCGAAGTATCGCCCATATCTTTGTACTAAGGACTTAATCTATCACCTCCCACATCTCACGGGTTTGTAAAGATGATAAGTCGAAGACTGACTAACATTGACTGTGGTCGTAGGAGGAGTTAAATGGAATTGCACTTGACAGAAGGTTGTGGTCCAGGCAAGAAGCACAATTTAAATGAACAGAAAACGCGCAAGGTTTGGCCTACGACACCTTTATTGCATTATCTAAGGAGGATAGTTACACCTTCTCTTCTAGTGAGGTAACTGATAGCCTCTCTGGGCTTTCGGCACACTCTATATTCTCCAGAACTACCTCAAGCTTCTTTGCTCCAAAAATTGAAGCTTCCTTTCCTAATAAGAGTTTGTTTCCTTTTTTCACGACCATAACGCGTGATGCTAATCTTCTTTATTTTAGGTGAGATAAAAGGGAACAGATGTAGATTCCCTTTTGTCAAAAGAGCTTTGCGCACAACGATAGATTTAAAAATCTTATGATATACGAATGTCTCCATAGTTTGGCCATTCTCTTATATATAGAACTGATGTCTTGATGACGCTAACTCTGTTTCTATGCCTGCTTTTAAGAACGCTAACAATGTATGATACGTCATGAAACCTGAATAAAGAATCCCTTTTGAGGAATGCTTATCTATCGACGTCTGTGGGGCCATTAAGGAATCTTTATCTTCAAATGGAAAAACTCTCTCCTATTCTCCATTTCTGATGTTTGTCTAGCTGCTATCAATCGTTTTCGCTAGTCCTCTGCCTCCGATTTTATATTGTTCTCTTTAGCCTATCAGGAATTCGAGGGTCTCCTTACAGAAAGCACTCTTTTGTCTGAACTCTCCTCTTAAATAAACTTGAAAAAAGGCTGTACTTCCTTATCTCTTTGAGTACTTCTCTTGTTAATTATCAATGGTCTTTTGATTGCTTTGAGGTCGTCAACCCATGAGGGTTAACGCATAAGTTTGTTTTCATTACACTTCGTCTGCGCCCCTTTTACTGAAAACCTATTACAAATGAAAGAATGCTATATAATAGTTTGTGCATACGTACCTTATCAAACCATTCTCGTCCTGTATACCTTGCCTTTACTTATGGTTTTCTTTCTGGAAATTCGCAAGTTTACACCCCTAACGTCATGGACGAATTTTCTTTGCTTTTTGTATTAAGCCACATTATACACGGTGCAAGATGTTGATACTACACGTTGCCCCCAACCTGTTGCATCGTTAAACAAACCAAGTTGTACTACTTTTGTAGCACGCAACATGTTGATACAACCGATTTTATAATAGATCAGGTTCTATTTCTCACAACATATTGTGGCAAATCAGCCAAGAGACGATGCATTTATGTGGGGCATAAGGAAGGGAGGAAGGGAAGATAAGAAAGAATTTACAATATTTCATAGACGTTTTAAGACGGGAATGGGCGAATTGCCTGAGTTTCAGTTGTCCCACCTCTCTCACTCTCTCTATATATGAAGGCCGTATTAGTCGAAATAAGAGAAACAGAGTAGAAGGAGTTAGTGAAGATAGGAGATAAATAAAGTGAAAAGTAGCAAGACCTGTGTGTGATCACTATCAACGTGACCTCTGGCTTGTGTGAAGCATTGCTGCCTGTTCGGGGGACCGTTTATTTAAGATGGCTGAGAGGCACAATCTTGACAGAATACCATCTTCATTTTAAATCACTTCCTCGTCCCATCAGTACAAAGGGATTTACCATTTTCCATTGTTTTTGGCCATTATCAATGATACGCTTGTGTCTGTTTGTTTTTATGTGACACATACACAAGAGCCCACTACCATCCATCTAATTTTATTAATTGCATGATAATATCAAATTGGGCGCAGTTAAGTGCTTCTAAATGTCAACGTCGTTCCACCATTTCTAAACTGACCCCAAACTGCATTTTTAAAATTTGTAATGTTGATATTGATACAAAACTTTTCTTTCTAGACAGTTTCTAGTGATTCCAGACTAAGATTTTAACAAAATTCTATAAACCAGCAAGATATTTATTTGCATTATGAAGGTACGTTTTGGAATATATTTAGGAGACATAGTAACAATTTATACTTTTTCTTTGCAGTTGTGTAAGACAAACTGGTCCACTACCCTCAGGTGATACCACAGCTCTTGAATGTAGTACACCCATGATGGGACGTTATGTGACAATCCTCAAACGTGAACCTGGGTACTTGACACTTTGTGAAGTTCAAGTCTTTACAGAATGTAAGTATTTCGTTTGGTAATACGTAAAGGTTGAGTATTTAAGTCTTATGTCATAGCACTTTAACGTTATTCAATTGGAAAGTATAAATGACATAATGCTGCCTCTGATTTGCAAGTTCAAACTGCCGCTAATTGAACTCAATGAATAGACGGAGTTTCCTCTTATTGAATATTTATTTAAGCACTGAAAACAAACAAACAAGAAAATTCCAAAAATTCGTCTTCCTGCAAAGTCGTCCCCAAACAATAATACTTCCTTCAAGTCATTAAAACTCCTGAGGCCGATTTTAAAGCATGTCTGCTGACGTCATGTCACGTGTCTGTTAACGCCCAACTGGAGCTCAGACTGCTTTCAGATCAGATGCCCTTCATGCCATTGGATGAGATACACTATCCAGTAACTACGCTTCTTAGATCCTGCATAAACACTTAATACGAACATATGATACACTCGATCCTTGCCAAATGGCCGAGAAGTCAGCGGGCAGCAACAACTTTGTAGACTTGATCAGTGTGCTTTTTCAGAATTTTTCAGATGCCAAATTGCTCATCTTTGGGTCATAAATCGGATCAAATTGAACCACGTAAAATGTCTCATAGTCTGATCGAATAACGCCACAATTTGAATTAGATTCGAGTGACAAGCAGTGGAGATACTCGTGATAGAGCAGGGCCTCCACACCCCTTCACTGGTTTTGACTTTTTGTTTCCCAATTTTTATTGTTCAGTTTCATGTGAGGAAGATGTGTACATTCTGTCGGAAACACTATCTCCCCCCCTACTCCCTTGCAGTATTCGTGAGGTTACTACGATACTTTAAGAGCACAGTCTCTTACTTGCATTCTGATCAGGCAGTATTTTGAGAGTAATTTTTTTTCAATCCTAGGTAAAGTGCCGATCCAGCGATCACAAAGTAAGTAAAGTACATTTATAACTGCAATTTGTTTTCTTGCTCTGGTATACGTAAAGGGAACCGGGCTCTATGTCTGCAAACTCAAATTCGTACCACTTAAAAATCTACTTGACTTGTTTATGGAAACAGTTGGTGTTATACCCAGGATTTCGCAACAGGATAACAACAAAAACATGATAAGAACGATTTAAGAAGTAAGCCTTGATTGCAAGCACGAAGTCATGGATGGGACTTTCTTATGTAAGGGACGCAGCTAAATTGAGAGATTTAGAAATAGTTGTGTCCAGGTAGCGAAAGCATGGGCCGTGGATGTGTTAATTTGGTTCTATTGTTACTATAATGGACGAGAAAAACGGCAGTTATCCCTCGCCCCCTCCCAAAATTTCGATAGCTTCATGTCTAATGACAAGATCCTAGAATAAGATAGATAGGGAATACTTTTGCGAATCAACTTTCCTTCATCCAGTCAGTTTAACAAAGTAACGTTTAACATCAGCAAGGCAATGTCAACAATTTTTTACTCTTGTAAAGACATTAAGACACTTCAATTTTTTACAGATGGACTTTTATGGCTCATTTTGAAAGTTTTAAAATAGCGTTATTTCAATTTGTAATTCACAGGCATCTTGGTCATCAACATCAACAGTTTCTAACGGTGATTTTAAGTTTGAAAACTAATTAGCTATGTTATTTGAGGCAGTTCCGTTTTAAATGTTGTATACGCCCTGAGGAGTGCTGCCTAGCTATAATGCAATATCGTGGGTTTTATCCCCCTTCAAAACTTTAAGCGCCTCTACTTCCCTTCTTGAGAGTGTTTAAAGCCTTTGTAATATGATGTAAAGCACTCTATCCAGGGTGATTTTTTTAAATTAGTTGCTGATTAAGTGCAATACATTTACACCTTACGTGAGAGTCACAGTAGTGTTTCCAATTCTTGACTTGGTGCCTCAAGCTCTCACAGTTGTGCCGGGAGATTGTGTGACTAGGCGCGTATTATAGAAAATAGAATTTTAACACCAACTGTTGTGCGTTGTCTGCCCTTTGTCACACGAAAATCTAAAGAAATGGCAGTGGAGGCGAAAAGTAATTCAAATTTGAAAAGTTGAACTTCTGCTTTTGGTGTCAAATTGGTCATTCAAGTTGAATACATTATTATAAAAAACCAGCAACACAACAGTTATTTCGCTTGTAGACGTTTTTAATCAAAAAATATTTGGCACAGTTCGCGTTAAGAAATTAGTTTTATTTGAAGGCAAGTTTGAAACGACACAGTAACTACAGGCCATTTGAATCAACGATCCCGGTATACGAAATGCTTCTTATCTTACTGCTCAAACTTCTTTTTAAGCCATTGCAATCAGTGGCGTAGCTAGAGATCAACTTTCATATATATTAATCTACTTATTTCCTAGTAAGTATTGTAATATTAAGGTCTTCCTTTTTTTTATCGGTTCTCTGAGAAAAAACGCCTCCCATAGACCATGGTCAGATAACTGAGTCAGTGCCAAAATACCACCAGAAGTTCTGTCCAGCCTTACCCTAATGGCATGACCTTCTATTGTTTTTGGTAATGAATCCATTGGCTAACGAGTTATGCACATGCATGTATTAGCTAAATTCGGAGCTCGACTCCAGCCATTTTTTGGGAGCATGTGCTGGATGTTTAAGGTTGAATGGGATGATTAAGCGTGCAGGTTATGTTCCAGTTTTCACCATGTTTCACCAAATGTTATCAAAGCTGGTTGTACTCTTATCAAATTTACAGTAAATATCTTTAAAAATCCCTTTTTGGGTGGTTGAAGGGGAAATTGGTGGATTTTGGGACGGAAACAATTTCGTTCGTAGTGTTTTGCCATTTTGTAAGCATAGGCTAGGACCAACTATTTTCCTGGCTACTCCACTGACTGCAGTAGTTAGAGAAATACTTCAAGTGTACAAAAGTATGATACATAGGACGTTCAATTACAAAGGAGTATCAAGTCTCTAAAGCATTCAGACCGTAAGCTCCCAAGTCTAGAACGTAATGGATTTACGGTTGATTGCAGTACGACCTACTCCTTTGACTAATAAACAGCAATCCTGGATAGAATACATATATGTTGAGACTAACCGATATTTTATGCTGTAGAATTGTCTATTTTCAACCATCCTGGTTGATGCTGACCGGCCAAGGTTCTAACCACTATTAACAAAGTGTAAAGCAGCACTGTCGTGCTATTTTTTGAAGATCTTGCATTTAGTAGGTTTGTGTTGTAGAAGTAGAGACACGTAAAACGTAACTTTCATTGTGCTATCAAGGTTTCACTTGCTAACATGATCGAGGTCTCCACAATATTTTTTATTAGTTAACGTCGCTCTTGGTAGACCAACAAAGCAATCAAGTACAATTGCTAATGGGTACTCGAGGCTAGCTGTAGACGGCGAAACCTTAACAAATTATGCATTTGGTTCGTGCACACACACTGCGACAGAAATGAAACCATGGTGGCGCGTGGATCTGCAATTACTTCGCTCAGTTTGCACCGTCGTAATCCAAAACAGAGGAGAATGTTGCGGAAGCAGACTTGCAAACTTCAAGGTCGCGGTCGACTCAAGGACGTAAGTTTCCATTCTTTTACATAAAACTATACGGAGATCCATTTTAAAATTTTATGGTTATGTCAATAATTACAACTGATCAGATTTTACAGATTAAATTAGAGTGACGTTTTCATTATCTCAGAATTAAAAATGCAGTAAGGTTTCTCCTGTTTTGTGTATTGTGTTTTGCGTATACATTTGACCACCATCTTTAGTGAACATAAGATCCAAATACAGGCTCAAGAACAGTGGTGAAGCTCTACTTTTGGAATTGGTTATGCTCATCGCTAATGATGTCAAGAAGTAACCCCCATTACTCCTGTTCTTAAAATGTACCACACCTATTCTATTAAAATTGATATTATCACCCCAGCTTACAAAAGCTCAGTCATATAACTTAACCTGGAAAATTATTATTTGCAAAATTGTTAAAAGCTTGTTTCCAGGCAAATTGATTCTCAAGGAACAATTTCACTGAGGTGAGCTCAAGCCCTACGTCAAGGGTTCACCCAATGCTTGAGTTTCCATTCTTTTATAGCAGAAGTAACCTTACCAGCTTTATGGTAACATAAAACCTGGGAGTAATTAAACTTCTCTCTTCCAACAAATAAATTGAAACTACGACAATAAACTCTAGATAATGAAGAAATCAGCGGAAGAGATCTTCCCCTCCAAGTTAGTATGACATAATGAGAAACATGTTGGCAAAAATTTACCAGGTATCTACATTAACAGAAGAGATTTTCAACTTTGAAAAAATGAGAAACAGGTTTATAGAAAGCACAAACATAGGCTCTACATAATGAAGACACCAGTTAAATAATGTAATGTCCCCCTCCAACTCACAATACTATAACCAAAAAAAATGTTGGCAAAAAGTTACCATAGATCCACATGCAATGATGAACAGTTCTTGTTCCCAAAAAATAACTTAACCTGAATTGAAATGGATTTTAATCGAGTTATCAATAATCTATAAATGTAATGTGTTATGAAAGGACAACCATCAAACCAGCAAGTCAACAAAGATAGCCAAAGATTTTGTTGTGTCTATAATAATATAATAAATTATTGGTTGTACAAAAACCAAGTATAGACTTTAAGAGATAAATCATTGTTTATGGCTGAAAAGCTTTTTTTCGAATGACTCTCGTCAGAACCACAACGTCATAAAGAATACAGGAAAAAAGAATCGAAGAGGTGTGAACATCGAATACTATAGGCTAATTAATTACAGCGGACGGACTAGGAAACACTAAAACAAACGAACATCAAACACAAAGACTTATGAGTAATGCATTGATGATGTTGGATGTTTTAAGTATTAATAATCTTTTTGATGTTCGTGGTGCTCCGGCACCTTTCTAATATCGGTTTGGAGGATTGCTAGGTTATATATTTGCCATCATCAAATCTGCCGAGTAAGATGTTACTTCAATTGTTTATATTTTTGCAATGTCTTGTTAAAAAGGATTACATACATTTTGGTCATTTGTGTTGAAGAACATATATTATACCTTGAACAATGCTTCAGTATTCTGAAACCCAAATATGAGTAATGCATTGATGATGTTGGATGTTTCAAGTACTAATAATCCCAAACTATGTATTCTTAGTACTTCCATGAATTGAAGCACGCCTTTTTTAAGGTTCATGATAACGTAAATGTGAAATGTGGCTAGAAGTTCTTGGTAATACTATTGTAGGGATTCTCTCTATTAATGAACAAATTCACTCTACCAGTGCAGCGATGAGCATAGAGCCACACTATAAAGACTTTTCCGCCTGTCTGCTTTGGTATATGGTATATAAACATGGGACAGTCTATTGTCTCCTCTGCTTTGACATGGAGTGTTCTCTCGATTGTCCCTGTAGCATGATCAAATACCCTTTTACGTGCTTTGTTTAAAACAATTATGAATGTAGTTTAAAAAGGCAATATTATAAAAAGCAGTTTCGCCCAAATTCGCACAAAGATTAGTTTAGTATTGGGGCTCATAAACATTGATCTTTCCAAATCAACTCTATTTCATCGAAAGAAAAAAATGTGTGAGAAAAACGTAAAAATTTAAAACAAACTATTGCTCTTCATATATCATCAAGTGAGCGGATTCTATTTCAGCAAACGGTCTACAGAAATGCTCATCATCCTCGATAAATAAAAGTTGTGTTAAGATTTCAGCCCATTGCGACGTGAACACACAGAAGTTCTTGATCCTTGAGTCTTCTAGTTGAGTTATGTCCAATAATTTTGGTGGTAACTCGTTTAGGGGCAAAGCGGATTAAACATCGTAAAAATCCGGCCCGTATGTCTTTGTATTTCCTTAAGATACAAAACAAGTGGGGCATCATATTTAGAAGATCCAAAAGGGGTAGGACCCCAGATAATTTTGGCACGAATCCCTGTGCATTTGTATCAAAAACTAGGGAAATGTGTTAAGATGCGTTGTGCTGAATCACAATTGGAGATATTGTCCTCATCCAAAACAAGGGATGTCATCGTGGATTGCGGAGAAAAGTGTTGACTACGCTTGTTAAGCGATCAAGATTTTGCGGCAACGTAGAAGTTTAAATCCGAAAAAAATCATTGGAATTCGAGAATGGACTTTGAAAACTGCCTTAAGTAGTGAAATAATTTTTTTACTATTACAAAGAAGATTTCGCTACGTTGTACTGTTTGAATGTTCAGTACCATAAAAATTATAGAATGAACAGACCACTACAATTAAGTATGGAAAAAGGAGATAGTCATAAAAGAGCAGTATACATTGCATTTGAAAATACAATGAGAACGTCAGAGCAAATTTTGGCCAATTGATCCCTGATTGAGTAGAAAAACCACAAAGGATTTTGTGTAATTGTAGATACAGGTTTCTTTCCAATATTTCCTCACATCCACTTCATACATTTGTCGCTTTGCCCTGACTTCCAAATCGTCATGTATGTAGGCCAACTTAAACTTCAATAGCATTACTTACGATATTGCTGCGAATTAGTCTAATTTAAGCACGTTTTCAACACATTTACTACTCACAGTTTGGGAATTCGTCATCGAGCTGCTGTAAATGATGAGAAAGTGATTGTGACTCGTTCAAAGCCACTACTTGGAAGAAGTGTTACCATCAAGATACTCGGTCGGGGAACGTTAACGCTGTGTGAAGTTGAGGTATACAGTGCATGTAAGTCAATTTTTATTCTTCTTAGCATTGGTAAATGTCGCCGAGTCGCGCAGAGTTCAGAATCATATGAATAAATCACATGTTTGGTTTGGTCATAATCCACAATGGACTTTGATATATTTCACTTAACATGATGATCTCCAACCGACCTCCTTGCAACAATAAAAACGAACTGTTGAACTACATCACTGAGTCACTAGTGAAACGAGTAGAATTGACGTAATAACTGTGTTGTCCTGATATAGCCTCGTAATGGTTGGTGCATTAATCAGCATTTTAACAAGTATAATGAACCGGGCCAGCACCCCAAGCACTTGATGTTTAATGAGTTTTATTTATATTTATATATATATATATATATAAACAACACAGTTTGGCTTTGCTCTCGCGAGCTTTCGGAAATTACATTCCTTCATCTGGCAGCGGACAGTTGTTCCA
>JAAAKL020003129.1:0-21391 GCA_010016065.2 Carybdea cf. marsupialis auct. non (Linnaeus, 1758)
ATGCTTACAAACCCTCTCAAACTCTAAGAGGTATCTTTATGAATACTTCTAAAGGGCAGAAGCTTAGTAAAGGTCTAGTGGTTTTCCATGTCATTATTTCTATCGTGTTGATTACATGGACTTTAGTGGTTTTTAGGCAAATGGACTTTCTTAAGAATAAAGATCTGGGTTTTTCCAAAGAGCGGACTATTATAATCCCTACTTTCAATGGTCATACTTCGGACAACACAAAAAGGAAATTTAAAATATTGAAAGATAACCTTATGGCTCTTAATGGTGTACGATCTGCATCATTAAGCTCTTCAGTACCTGGGCGAGAGATGAATAACCTTGTGGTAAGGATTGGATGGGATGAAGATGCTAAGTGGACAGATATGCGATACCTGATTGTTGACGAGCATTATTGTAGTTTGTATGAGATGGAACTGGTTTCTGGCCGGAGTTTCATTGAGAATAAGAATGAAATGGGCTCCTTTCTGATCAATGAGGCAGCACTGGATCGATTCGGGTTTGCTGATGAGGAAGAGGCCATAGGTCAGCGATTGAGATTTTGGAGGACTAACGGAAAAGTAGTTGGAGTACTTAAAGATTTCCACCATATGTCACCAACCGAACCGGTAGAGCCCTTTATAATGGCTTTAGATGACCGAGAATTGGGGTTTTTGTCTGTTAAACTTGCGGGAAGCGATTTTAATGAAACACTTGCCATTATTGAAGAACAATGGAAGAGTGGATTCCCATCACGGCCTTTTGATTTCAAATTCCTGGACGAGGACTTTGATCGCCAGTTTCGGTCAGAAGAACAGTTCCTTGGATTATTTACGGTTTTTACAATCATCGCGATAATTATAGCTTGTTTGGGACTTTTTGGCCTCTCAGTTTTTTCCATCCAGTTGAGGACAAAAGAAATTGGTATTAGAAAAGCTCTGGGAGCTACGCTCTCAAACATTGGACTATTGTTAACTAGCGATCTCATTAAGCCGATTTTGATAGCATCGTTGATTGCATTCCCTATAGCCTGGTTTGCAGTTAACAGATGGTTGGAGGATTTCGCCAGTCGAGTTGTCGTTACGATGGATGTCTTTGTTTACGGCCTTACGTTGACTTTGATCGTTGCAATTATCACTGTGAGTTTTAATTCCATTCGGGCGGCTATGACTAACCCAGTTATAGCGTTGAAGGCTGAATAAATGTTAAGAATACTCATTCTCCAGCCTTTATACAGGTCTGTTATCGATTGTAAAAATTTTCACTTTTTCGTTCTTACCTCTCAATTCAAATTCACCCATTTCCTTTGATTCAGGTAAGCTTTTGTTCTCGTGTTGAGAAAGAAGCTCCTCGGTAATTAACAGGTCGACCCTATTTTCGTTACATAAACTCTGCACTCTTGAAGTCGTATTTAACACATCTCCGGTGAAAAGCACCTCCTTTTTAAGTTCTCCAATTTGACCTGTCGTCACTTTGCCGCAATGCATACCAGCTTTGAATGCAGGTACGATACCGAACCGGAGTTGGAATTTTTCAGCGTTCTCTTCAAAGGCTTTCTTGATATTAAAGAAGCAATTCAGGTAATTGTTGCTTTCCAGGCCTTCCTCCAAACCCCAGGAAACAATGACTTCATCACCTACATATTGATAAATTTCAAGCGATCTTCGCAATCTTGTCTTATTAAAATAACTTTAATGGATGCGCATGACTTTTGGCAACGTTTCAGCAATATTAAAAACTCTGCTTTGTATTAGGCCGTGGCCACCCTCAATGTACTAGTCACAACAGGAGGACGCATCGATGTCTTACACACATACAAAGATATATTTCAAAATTCCTATTTGTTAAAACATGATGGTAACTTGCACTTCACAACACTTGAAACCTATGATTGCGAGTGGACGAGTTGATACCACAATTCCACTAAAATAACACGTTTCTCCTAGGAAAGGCGAGCCAATCCCCTGTATAATAACTGAAACCTAGTGACTAGTTACAGCTATGAGTTCAGCAATCCCATTACCATGGAACCAATCAAAACAATATCACTTCCACACGTGACACAGACCTTCAAACCTTGAATATAAAGATTCCGTCTCGACGCTGGATCTTGTTTGTACTCGAATGAAATTAGAAGGACCCGCCAGACGTTTCGTATACATCGTACTATCCCTGTCCTAGTTAATCAAGGAAGAGGGAATCCTGGACACCTCAGCAAACTAATGAACGCCATAAAACAGAGTGCCTTAACGACCATTATATATTTTTAATAACCACAAATACGCAATAAAAGTTTTCAGTAATATAACCTAGGATAAGACTAAGCACATTCCACACCCGAACACAAACTGCTCCACCTTCCTCGTGGTGGTGTATCTAGACACTTTCCGGCAGCAGAAGGTGCCCAGGTGTGGTCGTGGGGTACCTGACGCATGTGAACTGTAATTGCCAATTCGAACTGTCATCTCAGATGCCCAAAGAAGATGCCTTCTGTACGTAAATTGGAACATCTCGGTGTATCTAATTAAGTCCGTGGAAGATCGATGGACGTGAATGTAAATGGTTAACCCATCCCATCCCTCTGTAACAGTTCAATAATGTTCCCCTTTCAAACTGCATCCTTTGTCGCTACTCCGAGGTAAGTAAGCGTCAATTCAAATGGTCCCGTATGGTGTCTTTCCTATCGAAACCAGTCCTGGCAGCATGCAGTTTCCCTATTCTCTAAACTAGATTAAGCTCATTCGCCAAGATAAAAGGCCGTCTCGAAGAGAAAGTGCATAATTCACGGTTGCACCGGCTCAATATCGATCTCCACTTTCCGCTGCTTTCACATGCATGTTCCGTAGCGTAGCAACGCGAATTTATTTCATACCGTATCTTCAAGGACCACTAAATAATTAAATACTCTATCTCTGGATGGCATTATACACTGAATCTGTTCTTCGCAGTAGAGCCAGTCCTATTGGCAGTGTCCATATGCAACTATAAATAAAAAAGAAAGAAAGCAATGAAAAAGAGAAAGCATTTCAGGTCTTGATCACCCAAGTTTCTAGGGCTATATTATTTGATCAAAGCAGCATGTTGGAGCAGAAACATCTAGGAATAACAAGGAACTTGGGTCAGTCAACTGCACTAATACAAGATGGGCAATAAAAAAAAGAGTGCCAAATATTTACATCCGCTTAGTGTACTTTCTTGCATACCTTCATATTATTGGTCATCAAGCACAGGTTGACGACTTACTTCCGGAGCAAGTAGCTAAACACAGGGAGAGCAAAGCTTGTTCCTGTGGCTCGGAGCAAAATGATGAGAGGAGCCAGCACAGACTACTTAAAACCCCTAAGTAACCCCCCGGAAATTCGCACACTGACAAAATGAAAAGAAAATATCAACTTGAAATAAAAATCAATGAAAAATGGCCACATCTGGGCTGAGAGATCCTACATACAACGGTAATGCGATAGAAATTTATAACAATAATGCAAGATTTCGTCGTGCATTGACATGATGTTAAATACATGCTATAGCACTCGAGTATCCCGAGTAGATGTTACCAACAGTGTCTGTGAACATGTAACTTTGATATCAGAGTCATTAAACTTTTTTGTCCTTACCTGATATCCTATGGATACTTTCGGATGTAGACCCATTCTTTGTTTAAATAAACGTCTAGAACAGAAAGAAATTACGAGTGCATTCATAGGGAAGAATCAATACTAACGCTTACAAATACCAATGTATTGAGCGCAGAGCAAGTAGCTGACTTAAATTTTCTTACTCTTTCCAAGGTGCCAAAAATCTGCGACTTGATTTGCTTAAAAGTTTTCAAAACCACCGAAGCCCTAAATAAATACTTCAGCTCGCTAACTGAAAGAGAAACTCCAGTGGCGTTACGTCCTGTATCGAAACGAGCAGTGTCAAAGTAACATTCACTGATCCAACAAGGCATTGAGAGCCAGGAGAGCAAAGCAGAAGGGTGGAAGCTTCTTCATCATGTACTCCACATACGTATGGCGAAAACTGGGAGAAACTTCTATAGATGGAAACATACATGTATGAAATGGGTGCAAATACAAAGCCAAAACATCAGTGCCTCTTAAAACAGCACCAGCGGCTGTTGGGCTTTCAACCTTTTACAGTCGTGAATGACCATAAAAAGTGAAGGTTCATACATAGCTTACCCTATGTTCATTACTGAATCTTGTCTGTCGGCGTTACTTGTCCAAATTGCTATTTTATCACCTTTATTTCTAATCTGAACAACTGCTCCGCACACCTCGTCAGAATCATCTCCAAAAGACTCTCCAATAAGGCACAGCAGCTTTAAAGGGAAAAAGAGGAAATAGAGAGAGCGAGAGAGAGACTTAGGGTACACCCGCAATACAAGTAATATTCAACTGCAACAACCAACAAACTACTAACAATGACTAAGAATTTTTATTTATCTATTTTTTTTTGGGGGGGGGAGGGGTACTGATTTAGGTAAAACTTCCCCTATATTTCTCTCTGGATACTCTTGCCCATTGCACCAAACAAAGTCCTTAATTGATAGGGTGTTAACTCCCTTGATGCGTCTTGTTTCATGCAATATCCACCAAAATAATGAAACGATATGGAAAATAAGGATAAGAATAGAATAAATTTTTACCACCCTCAACAACTTGTCTCCGGAATTCTCTCGATTCCACCGAATTTCTATAACCATTTATAATTAATGACTACGATTCACTTATATTTTATTGGGAGACCCTTCGTGCTTTTTAAAGGGGTTTCAAAGCTTTTCCTTGGCTTCAAGGCTCTTCTGAGCAGTAACTAGAGAAAAAATTGCAAACAAACCTCTTTACGGCAACAGAGTAACAGAATATTTACGTCTGATACGTCTTGTATCTAGTTTGAGATAATCGACTTCATGTTTCGTCCTTCGCGCTGTACAAAACCCGATGTAAATATTCAAAAAAGAATGAGTCCTAAGCACCACATAAAAAGTAAGGGACCAACACTACTTGTGGTTCAACTCCAAGATTTGAATGAGGTTATCGACTATGCGGGAAGGACGTTAATCAACATGTTTACTTTCACTCGAGAACAGCAAACTCACTTGATTATTTGATTATAAACAAGTTCAATAAAATGAGAAATTGAATTCAACATAATATGTCACAATGACGGGCTCTTCGGGAGACGACCAATCATACGATATTGATCTGTGGGTGTGAAATGTTTGATTCTAAGTACACATGCAGATGTAAATAGCCCAACATTGGCCATAAGTTCGCAAAATTTACTAGAGGAAACTGGGCCTAAAATGAAGTCGTAACACTTCTTAAAACTGAAAGAGGTAATAGAATACGTGCAAATATTCACAACGCATTTCACTTCGTCACCATCATCATTATTCACAGTCAGTCTTTTTCATCTTGCAGTTGATCAACTACTTTTGCCTACGACTGTTCTCCTTTTCCTTCCATCCTCTACAGCTATGATCGGAAACCAGTCGGCAACATTTTTAGGTCAAGAAAGTATTTGGTATGCCCCAGCCATTGCCAAAAAGTGAATACAAAAAGGGCCTTTGAAACATACAAGAGATCGAATCCAGCTTTAATACGTTTCGTGGATCCCCATCAATGACCTTGGGGAGCACTACCGTCGTCACGCAGTACAAAATGATTACATACATCCTTGCTAACCAGGCTTAGCAGGTCCTACAGCACCAAAAAAAAATTTTCCTCTAATTTAAATCCGATTTCTACCATTGTAAGCTCTGTATTGACTCAAGGAAAAATAAACCCTAATCATTCCCATCCTTCATTTTCCTAATGCCGAGGGAAAGTGTGACGTCACGATTTTGCAAATGTTTGAATTATGAACAAAATACTAAATTTTCCGGTTTCCCCCTTTAAGTAAGAAAGTCAATGGCCAAATTGAGAGTGTTGCCCTTTCCTAACAGCGAGATATTAGCTTTCAAAGTTTTAAATCTCTTTAACAAAACCTTATTATTTGATCCTGGTTCCTAATGTAAGGAAGCAAGGAGTATTAATATTAAGTTTTGACCAGATACTTTTGAAATTCAAATGCCTCTACTTTAAACAATATATACACTAAAGGTCTGGTATTTTGGGAAACATCCTATTTCAGTGTTGCCTTTAGATATCTGGAGTCAAATCTTACTATTTCCAAATCTTTTGATTTGTGACGTCATCACTTCCCCTCCGCATTAAGTAAGGAATCGTATAATCTGTAAAATTGCCACAGACTTTCAGTGGTTTGCCGCCCCCTGCTCTATACACTCTTCTTTCAGTCCAATCTTCATGCATTCCTTTTCATCTTCCATCTCACTGGTGGTTTACACGTTTCCCCTTTTCTCTCAAGGTCTTTGTTGATTGGTTTCTTGACAGATTCACCTGCATCTCTACACAGCCATTGAATGTATAACCAATGTCTTTCACAAATACAGCAGTTCTGGCCTTCTGTCGAACTTGCTTTCTTTCTTACCAAAATCCATGCATACAACAGTGCTTCATTGCGATTCGAACGTATGTGAATACACTTCATAAATCATGAAGAAAATCAGTGTTCACTTCCAGTACGATTCCTTCTATTTGGTTTCACATGAAGGTCTGCGCTAAAGAAAATCATAGTCAGATGTCCGACTGCAAAGGGAATACTTACAGTTTCTAGCCATAATCTGTCTAAATCAATCATTCGTTGTCCTTTAGCCAAATTTAACAGCCACCTGCCACCAAGCCTATTTCTGTCATCTTCCCACATGGGTTGGATTCCCTCCTAAGAAAAATGAAAAATCATCTTATTTCCTGAATTGAATTATTGATCTCAAAAATAAAAATATACTAAAATACTGCCCTAGAAGTAAAAAGAGGGGGAGGGGGTCAAGTATAAAACTCCAAATAGAATCATTGGAATGTTAGCAGCTACGTATAGACACAAACAAGCAATACTGACCTAGCAACTGATGTGCAACTAAGATCAAGATGTTGATGTTGACATTTCATGATCAGTATTTGAGCATCTGCTTCAACTTCTACTTGCTGCCTAGTGTAACATCAAGAAGGAGATTGTTCCAAAAGTGGGCATAATTCTGACCTAATCTGACATTAGTCCTCCTGAAAGTACAATAACCAGGAAATCAGATGACTTGAACAGCTCATGAGACACTGTGACAACTACAACCAAGAACAAATAAGTTACCTTAAATAAACAGTAGTCACACCCAGACTGTAACCTGCTCACTACCTGGATATGATTATACAATCTAAAAGGAAATAAAATCATGAGATTAGTATATAAATATAACAATATTAAACTCTGAAATAGTTATTACTATGCATGCTTATAATATTCATAATTTGCTGTACAATATTCTACCTTAAAACCTATCACAAATTTGGCAACATGACTATTAATATTTCTGACTTTAGTGGGATTGGACTTAAGTTATGGTAGAGCTCTTCACTTTTACATTCCTTTCAGTTACCTATTTACTAAAATCTAGGTATATTCAAAGCAATGTTCCTGAAGCCCAACTATAAGTAGTCAAAAAAAATTGCAAAAAATTTAATTATGTTGAAGCATATTTGAAGCAGAATTTAAAGCTTGTCATGTTTATGTTTATGAACACTCTTCTGCTATAATAGTGAGTTATTGCAACAGATAATGATCAACTAAACAAAAACAAGGTTAGAGAGAGCAGCTTGGGGACTAGTTGACCAGCTGTCGTCTGCCAAATTGTGCTTTTGTAAGCCGTTTGTTTGGAGATCAAAGTGTAAAAGGACTTATGTGAGGATTGCCAGAAGATGTCATTTGGAGAGATACAGGGTAGGTTTGTTGCTGGCTTATGAAGCTGGTTTCATCCATTTGCCATCTTTATGATACAAATTCCACATCAAATTTTGTTATACGGTACTGGAACTTACGAGAAATTTGACTTGGATGAAGGGAAAACAATGAGTGTACTGTTCAATTTTGCTTCAAGAGGGATGACATAGTCTATCCGAGGCATTAAAGATCCCAGGATATTTTACTTATCGAAAACTGCAATAAATCTGATGAGTTACGGCCTCCAGTCTTTTTCTGAATAGACTTGCTTACCCATGCTGGTACTCTGATTTGGCACCGTGATTTGGGAGGTAAGTGCTACTGTTGAGCTTGGTGTTCAATTTGTTTTGCAATGATTATGGCATCTGTGTGAAAACTCCCTACTGTGATGCATTATGCCAGATTCTATTCCTACTAACATTAAACATGAATGCATGTTTTGTAATCTTTATGTAAAAATAACATTGATGAGCCAAATACTGGTACTATTATCAAACAATAGTTGTGCTTTCCTTCGTTATCTACTTGACATGAAAATCAAGAAAATTTCATTGTCTACACGCGGACGAGGAGAAACAGGTGGGGAATGACCTGAATGAAGCATGCACATGCACATTAGTCCCAGCCTTTTCTCTATAATCCATTTGTCATGTAATAACTCATTATCTGTTGTGAAACTCCCTAATGTGATGTGATTACTTCAAGATGGACAGTAATGTGTTGCATAACATTTCCCCTCAAACAGTCTGCTTTTCCTAAATAACAGGTGAGCATGATGTTGCCCCTTGGCACAAATCACTACTAAATACTCACCAATACAGTTTACAATTATTTTCATTTCAATTACTTCCATCATAGCAAATTACTTGTTCTGGGTAATTAGGAGTGAAAGAAGGATCCGGTAATGTAATATCTAGAATTTTGTTGGTTTTAAAATTTTATTTCCAAAATTTGAACATAAATGAAGCCTCCCTCTAGCATCTTTTATCTCTATTCTTTGAGATCATTTGGCAATTTTTCGGGAAATCTTAAGGCCATTATATTTCTAACATTCCCTGTTTTTACCAAATTGAAGCAAATTTGTGTAATTTCCAGAATAAGCCTTCAATGGGAAAAGCAGTGAAATAAAATAAAAGTGAAAAACTGGATTTGATCAAGCAGTCAAACACAAATCAGAAAATGTTCAGTGAGATGGCAACTCTGCTTACATTGGAGACTGCCTGCTTTCTTATTGTGTCTGCTACAATATCTCCACTTATTTCTCAATGGACTTACTTTAAAAGGGTGACATATATTGAGGAAATACAGTAGATTGTATCATTTAGTAAGGTACAGCCATTGAATGTATAAAGAATTAAAATTGAGGTACTTACGACCAAAAGTCTTCTACCTGTGATTATAAAATTATCAGTTAAGGGAAAATATCTTAGGAAGTCAACATTATTGCCACCAAAGAATAAAGTCAAAGTTTTAAGGACTGTGTTTTACTACTGCAAAATAATAAAATCAATACATAGCCCAATTCAATAACATGCAAAAGCAAGAAAAATAATAGCATGATAGGTTATACTAAGAAAGCAGCTGAGGAAGGCTTTGGACAGAACCTGGGTGCAAACCTCAAATCAACACTTGCTGACATGATAATAAGAAATGAAACCTTCTCTTAATGATCTTGCAAACAGTAAACAAATCAAACAACTGTGGCACCCCCTTATATGTTTACATAAGAATGTTTACATGTCTATATCATGTTATTATCAATATCATATCTTCTGGTATTGCTACTTGGCAGTCAAGATTGCCTTCTTTACATGTATAATTTAATGTGAACATCAAGAGAATGTTAAATCTTAGCATTTAAGTCTACTGAACAACTGAAGGAGATCAGACATGATATAAATTGAGATGAATATGTTCAATATTTCCCTACTATTAACATTTACTGGCAAATAAATCTGATATTGAATACACAATTGATTGGTGACAAAGAATAAATTAGAAGGATGATGCTACATGAGCATATATCAATGACTGAAAAAGGAACACACACACATCAAAACAATTACAAAGTTGCCTAATAGCCAAAGTTGAGTACTGCTGGTTCTAGCTCAATCATCCCTTCAAAAGGTCCACTCCAGCCCCCATTATTGTTAGTTTATAAATCTAAGACTCAACAAGGTATTGATGGTTTATATGCTTTATCACAAGCAATTGCCAAATGTATCAAATGACGTAAATGGTTAGGTAGTATGTAGATTTGATAATAATTTAACTTCAGATGTTTCTCTTAAGAATCCATCTTAAACCACATATTTAAGTTACACATATCATACACTCATTTGCATATCTATTAAATAT
Source organism: Carybdea cf. marsupialis auct. non (Linnaeus, 1758) (assembly GCA_010016065.2). Lineage (NCBI taxonomy): Eukaryota > Metazoa > Cnidaria > Cubozoa > Carybdeida > Carybdeidae > Carybdea > Carybdea cf. marsupialis auct. non (Linnaeus, 1758). The sequence goes on from JAAAKL020003129.1 coordinate 10,180, forward strand.
TTTCATACCTCACAAAGTATTTTCACATCCAGCATGTTTATTATTTATGTTTTAAAATCATGTTATTTTAAAAATTTAATACAACCACAAGAAACTTAAATAAATCAACCTTGATATTAATGCAGAACCATTGTAGCTTGATGGATAGTTCACATAACTTAAATTCCAGATAGTAAGGAATGTTATTCCTTCAAAAGTCATTGGTGGCAACAGGGAGGGCCTCAGGTCTTTCATATGCTCTATGTTCTGTTTGAAGTCAAATGTACATTGGCATTACCCTAGCCCATCTCAATAGAGGGTGTAATGTACAAGACAGCACTACATAACCATCGTGTTTTAGCAACTGCATTATGAGCAAAATTTCAAACTGCACCAGGCACTGGAAATTACAGAACCTATGGTAACTATTTTGTTTCCGTACGTCTTCATCTAGCATGACTGATAATCTACAAACCTCTAAATGTTCAAAAATCTAACAAAAACCCACAAGAAAATTCCTATTTTATGAACACCACCAAGAACAACTGTCCTTTAAATTGAAGTGGAAAAGGATACAGAGTCAAAGTCAGTAATTCTTTTCAGATTTGATGCCCAATCTTTGTTTTTATCATTTTTGAAAAACCAAAGTACCCACTTGTTTTGTAAAGGATGTTTAATTAAAACGTCTTGACTACCATCTGCTGATTCTGCACCTTGAGCCTAGATGAGAACAAACATTAGTTCAAAAAAGCCCAACATAACAATTGCATATCAATAGTAGCACCTCTTCAACATATTCAATGTAAAGAGACACAAATTCAAAACATAATTCACCTGAGCCATTTTTTCACACTATAAGTATCATTTTGATATTAACAATCAGCTTAAAACAAAATGGCTAAAGTAACTTCACAATCGAAATCACAGTCAAAATCACTATTACAATCATAATCATCATGAACAATGACAGCAACAATATCACCACCATAAACAACCCTGCCACCATGACCACTGCCATTTAAAGTTCTTGTTCAATGTCTCAGACTGGGCCTGCTATTATCCTCCTTCACCTTGCTCAGTTCAGTAGCAAACCCTAGTCTACACTAACACTGTTCCATAGCCATATACATACAGTTCTCTAAGTGTTTTTGTGGTTTACCTACTCTCTCCTTTAAAACAACTTCCTTTACACCAATTATCACCCATGAGTGTAAATTTTATCACAACCTTCTTTTGTCTGTGGCTGGCAGTGACAAGAAGTGCAGTGTTTCATAATGTATGGCTTTCACAACAACTGCAACTATCAGTCATAAAGAATCACGGAAAAAAAAACAAGGAAAAATAATCTACAAAAAACTACCAACTGTTGAGGCATAATCACCTCAGCCTTATTAACCACTAAAAAAGTTACGTAACATACTCCTGCAAACTTTCCCTTGATTTCACATTAGAAAGTGATAGTTAAAATTGTTGATTTACACTTAAATTGAAGATAGGACCATGAAGAGTTGCAAACTATTCACTGAACCAGGTGAAGTCCTTACACTCGACAAGGCTAAATTGACTGGTTATTGAAAAATATACATTAGTGTAAAGAAATGCATAAACATATAGAAAATGTGTTATATGCAACCATCTCTCACAGATTGGGCAATTAAAACTAGTGCAATTTCAGATGAATGCTCAAGATTGTGTATGTTTATGTGCCATTCACAATAACAGACCATACATGGCTGACAAGGAAGGATGCAACAAAAATTGCCAAGTAGACATTTCAGTGATGCCATTGCTTCAGCAACACAATTAATGGTTTACATTCTGTGTAAGATAATTTATCTTCAAACTCATCCATTTGCATGCACAAAACACAGCCACAACACAACAGCTATTACATAAAAAATATTGCAATTTTCAACAAACTTAATACTGTTGTTTTGTCTCCATTAATCCTGAATCTATTGTAGACATCTTTTCCCAATTATCATTGTTTCAATGGCTGACACTTAAATCTTCTAAGAGTTTTTGTCCTTCAAACCTTCTGATTTTGCTGTAAAGAAGTTTACAATAATACTGTAACCAAGAGTACCTGCAACATTCTAATAACTCTTTGATATTTTCTTTTCTAGGTGCAATGAGGTTCACAAAGATGGCACAATTCAGATTTGAATAAAATGAAGTGTCTTTGCAGCATTTTAATAGACTCCAAAGCATTCCTTTGTAGCTATTGTTTATCCTCTCAGACCAACTGTCTTCTCTTTGAAATCATGAGCAACAATTGATTTCCATTTGGTATGGAAACAGGCAACATTTCCATGTAATAAATAACAGCATTCAAACCTCATAATAAAAGTAAGTGCTTATGTGCATCTTATGACCCTTATCCATATTTCAATATGACAGGTAGGTACAACTGTTCTATTGACTAATGACATCTTGGAATAGTCCCCAAATGGTTTGTGTTTCTCCTTGGTGGGAAATGGGGGAAACAGGTAGTTTTGTATATATACACACTAAAAATTTACAATTTATCCGTAATTTAGGAGTGATACGGGCTTATCTCAACTAATATTAAGAATTTTGACAACTGAACTATCAACAGACTTTGGATGTAAAGGTTTAATACCACGTCATACCTGACTCAGGAATCTTTTTATAGATTTGTTATATCTATGGGTTTATCTCCTCAATTGTTTTACTTGGGGAAAGAAGTGTAAACATAAAAACCTACTGATTTTTATAATCCTTTGCTCAATAAAAGGCAGGGTTGCCACTTCAAAGTATTGAGTTACTTTGAAAGAAGCAGGAATAAAAAGAAAATAGAAAGTAGATGTGGTTACTGATGGGATGTTTGAGACTTCCAAGTGTTGGAAAGGAAGCCAATTTTCTGCAGGGAAAGCAAATGTCAGGTTTAAAATAAGTACTCCAGGATCATAGACAAACCAAGGTTGACTGGTATCTTGCCAAATCATACCACTGCTGAACACTGCAAAAAGCTGAGCAAAGCAAAACATGATCACAGCATCATTACTTGGAGACATTCCTATATCCAGCATTGCTCTTTATTGTTCATATATGGAACTCTAGCTTTCCCCAAAATAAAACGTCTCTTTTCCAGGTGTTACCTGTCACCAATCATCAGCTTAAGCAAAGTGTATGCCCTTGTTTGCTTGTCTACCATTTCGTTTACTCCTTGATAGGTATTTGCTCAATTCAAAATGATTTGAGAGCTGGAGTCATTTGTGAATACATATGCACAAAATATTGCACGTTGCTGGTAGTCTTTTGTGGTCCTTTGAAACTTTATCTAGTCACAAGGGTCATCTACTTCCTGTTCATACGTAGGTATAATAATTGCAGAACAAGGGCAATACTGTCCTGTTTTAGACACGCTTTGTTACGTAGGCCAACATTGGCCTGTGCTGCTACACATCAAAACAGTAGCGTTTGAAGTGAAGGCAGTAAAGGTGTGCAATGTTAATATACTTCCCTTTCATTTTGGAAATAATTATTAAGAAAAACTCGCACCTAAAATCTATCACTACCAGTCGATTGCTGCCAACTACAAAACCTATTGCGTAAGGTGCAACGAGTTGGGCCAGCCAAGTTAGGGTATCGTCTGGGCGTCCTGCAATATCGTGGATCTTAAAGAACCTCGTGAAAAAGAAAACATACGTAGCACAAGTAGCTTTTAAGCTACTGGTACGAAAGCTGTCCTAAATAGCGAAAAGTCAAGGGACTAAAAAGCTTCTTATCAAACGTCTGCTTCCAACATCAGCAACTGGTTTGCCACGTTTTACAGTGAAATATGTAGTATGGGCTTAAACAACCGTGAAGATATTACTTGGCATCTACAAAATCAGTCTAGGTCTGTAAATCTCTATTCCGGTGTTGTAAGACTCCCGAGATAAGTCCCTTCTATTGATTGGGATCTGATAAATTATTTCAGTACCGTGACCTTTAACGTTACTTTTTCATGGTATTACCTGAATCATCACGTGATTCTTGACCGAGCCCAACTAGATTAAGGGATCTTCTTCCCTGATTTTTAACGAAATATGCACCGAACTTTTCTCATAGTGTCCATTAAATGGCAGATCACAGCGCCTGTCTATCTGGTGTTGAGCAACGTCGTGTACTCGCTGGATTGGTACATGCAGTAGGCCAAAAAAGCCCTTTAAAAGGTTAGTTCTAAGCAAAATACGGCACCAACTGCACAAACATGTATGTATCAAAATATATTGGTGACATTCTGGATGCCTTAGAGAGTCTAGGAGTTAATGTACATCCTGTATGTAACACCAGACAATGCCAACCATACTGGTCCTCACAGATAGACCACTGACTCGTAATCGTCTGGGAACCAACCTTCAATGTTTCCTGCTTGGCTTTTGTTTCCGTTTTGGTATCTTTGCATTCCTCAGTTTTTTCCATGATGATATCTCCACTGTCACTGATTCATATTCACGGCAATAATGCAATAACATGTGATATGTAACTCTTCTTCTTACTCTCAGTTCGTCTTCCACTTTGGGAATCTATCTGCTTTCTGAGTGTGTCAAAGGGAAGTTGTCGGTCTTGGTCAGCGGTTGTACAGTCACGTGCGTCAAAATGTGCGCGTGCTGGTTAGGGGCCCTCGAGACAGGCCACAGGAGAGCCATGAGGTCAACTTACAGTTACATGAAGGGGCAGCAGCTATTGATGCCCTTTTATAATGGAGGGAGACGGACAGGGGAAAATAGATAATTATATCTCCTGGAAATAACTGGGAGCCCAAGGAGGTTTTCTTGAACTTTACACATGGAGTATTTTAAAGTATTTGGTGGGAGAGCTGGCCCGAAAAAATGGCAGATTTGTAGCTTAGCACATGATTGACTGTAGGTAAGAGATAAATAATAGCATACAAAAAGGAATAAACGGCAATACGACGGGGCAAAATGGTATTCAAAATTCGCACCCTTCCTTTCATTCATCAAGATTTTTAGATATTACAGATTTTAGTATTGTCAACTACGTCGAGGAACAAAAATAATTCCTAATATTGTATGGAATGAACAGTGTAGGCTAAAACAAAATGATTCTAAAAATTTCCTACCCCCTTTTACGAAAGTTCGATACAAAAATCCTATGCAGCTATAGATTGAAGTATGTGATACCCCTTCGTTTTTGAAAACACTCTTTGGTTTTACCGCTGCATTGCTGAAGTGGGCGACAGTCCAACTCTGCCAAGTCATGTGGCAGTAAAAGTTTATGTCTTGAAATCTCCAAGGATTCGCTTTTCTTCACCATCGATTATATCTATCTGTTTTGTTCTCCCGACGTTCTCAACGTCTTTTTGACTGCACCTTTAACAATCTGTAAACCTAAACACTTCATCGTGCAAACTCGAGGTCTGAATAAACCAGAAAAGTGTGTTTGCGTACAACATTCAATGAGAGCCGAGGAAACAATATTTTAGTTTATTAGTGTTTCCCTTAGGATCCTACCGACAATTCATCTCTTTTTCTTCAGTAAATACTCAGAGATGATGGTGCAATGGTGATAATGACACTTCGTGTATAAATATACTACAAAAGCCTCCATCGCTTTAAATTTTCTACCTAGTTGCTGTTATATTATGCTTGTTGCCACATTTGAGTACTTAACATGAACTTTAGGCTCAACGAAGAAAAGTATTGAACAATGCGCCGAGTCAATAACGATCTCAATTTTTGCGTGTCATAAAAATATAAAATCAGTTTTAATTGTGTTATATATTTGTTTCATATTATGTGTTTCTTCAGTATCTACCTTTGTTTTTCAAAATAATTTTTACGCAAAATTCTTGTTTATTCTTGTCACTCATATAAGAAAATAAGATCTGTCTGAGGGTCAGACAGAGGGGGTCCAAAACAACAAGTTGACTCCCTTTCCATAACGCATAGTAGAGTAGTCAGAACATTAAAGGTACACACTTTCAAGTTTCATCTGTCTCGTATTCTATAAATGTGGAAATCAACGCGGAGATATCTACGGCGTCGAAAGTATAGAAATATGAAAGAACGGATTTGATGACATGGATGATTACCATTATTTATTTATTTTAGTATTATACTACTATAACGGAGTTTCTGACCTACGTTATAAAGGATAGGATGTATTATGCCCTTCTGGTGCTGATTTTGCTTGCATTGCAGCGAGATAACTGCTCCACTCGCAGTTGAAGTGTCATGGTTGCCTTATTGTATTCCCTTCAGATCTAAGACGTAGACGGTGACCAGCAACACCAGGAAAGTTCGAAGGAAGTCAACGTTTGCCAAGTGATAGAAACATCACAGTCACCTTAAACTAATAACGAAAGATCTTTTGGAAGAGGGTCATTGTCATGTTGCCCTAGCTGTTCTCACTTACTTTTGAACTACCTAGTTAGAATTGTCCTTAAACTTGCTTGTACTACCCATCGTATCTATGGGCACAGATCTTTCATATACATATTGCCTTCCAAAAGAATACACAGAATAATCAGTCGAGTAAGAATAATCAGAATAATCAGTCGAGTAAGAATAAACAGAATAATCAGTCAAGTAAGAATAAACAGAATAATCAGTCGAGTAAGAATAATCAGAACAATCAGTCGAGTAAGAATAATCAGAATAATCAGAATAATCAGTTTGAGAACACTAATTAGAATAATCAGAGTAATAAGTAAATTCAGAATAATCAGTCAAGTAGGAATAATTACTATAATTAGTTTACAAAGGATAACCTGGATAATCAGCTTCATAAGAATAATTACTTCTTCTCTATTCCTACCCATACCCTTGATATAAAGTCAGACATTGCGCTGTAAATTACAGGGCAAGGTATTCAGCTCGTAAAATATCATCAGCTTGGGCAGGAATCATATGCGACAAGGAACATCTTGCGAACGGGCTGGCACTGTATAATCGTAATGAATTAAGAATCGATAAGCCAAAGTTAGTAATGTTGAGTAGTGAGTCCGTTGACGGTGGACAGCGATAAGTGCGATACCTTAATCGATCACATTTAGGTACGAGAAACCAGTCGCGCCAACCGGCATTAGTCTGTGTCCATTACACGACTATCCATTGCGACAAAAGTACATTCGCAGTACTAGAGGACTTTAAATGGGAAAGCAAACGTTGCTGTAAAAAGGTGTAAAAACTATATCAATGGAAAAGTCGTTAATGGTCAACTAGAAGTCACATATCTTAGGATGTATACTAAATTTACAATTCGCTAATAAAGACATTCAGAAGACTCACATTTCTCTCCTAAAATGAAACAGTTCATTATTCTCTTCAATTAAAGCCGTTACACACGTGTACACAACTTTACATGATTGCGGTTGATTGTCACTGTTTTTACATGTTGATTCTCTGCTTAAAGCAGTCTTACATAGGCTTGTCTGGGCAACACCTCTGAATCCCTTATCAGCATGAACTCCTATGAAACTGTACCACTACTGACTATAAAATTTCTTCCAGTGTATCCGAAAAGGAGTGCTACCAAATTGTTAGGGATTTCATGAGTCACGAAAGCGCTATCTTCCCTCCTGAATAGCAATGGACACCGAAAGCATCCCCTTTCTAAAGTAGTGTTACTGACGGAGTTAAGATGGTCGCTTGCAATAAAAAAAATAGTGCTTTTCGGAACACAATTGATGGCACAGGTCTTTGGTTACAACCTCCACCCCCGTGCGTCCAATAGCATACTTCCTGATAGTCTTTGGCTTTGGTCCTCGGAGTGTTGCAAAGCATCATGGTTATTCGTCAACGAATATTTACATGGGTCACATCCTTGTCATTGTTCTAAGGAATTTCTGCATAGGATTGTAGTTAATGGAATAAAAGTGGGTGTCATGACTTTGGATATCTGCTTTTAAAAACTTTTCCAGTTAGAGGGCACACTGACTTCTCACGTGCACAATGGAGATGACACAAGACTCCGTTGGGGTACCTAGCCATCGCTGGTTCGGTGAACGGTTTCCGGCATACATCACAGAACCTACAAAAGGTGAAAGGAAAATGGCCAAACCTCTGAACGAACTTGCATCTACAATTACATGTTATTTGAATTACAAATTGTTTTGTTACAAAAAATTATAACATTTAAAGATAATGATCCACAGAACCACCAAAAGCTAAGTAAATGAAAAGAAAATGCCTAATAGCCAATTTCTGAGTGGGAAACATCTCCATAAGAAACATAAAACTGAAATAAGGCAAAACTAAGAAAACTTTAAAAAACAAAGACAGTCACAACGTCGTAAACAAAGACAACGTCAGTGTCGTGTTAAGGGAGGGGGGTGCTATTTGTCCATGCTCCCCTCAGGGAATCATAAACAAAATCAGATTGTTCAACTTCGAGAAAAAATACAACCCTTGGATGGCCAGATGCGGTTACTCTCAGAAAATGGCCTGAAGCGACATTCAACGTAAACAAAAATTCCAAATCTGTCGTAGAGGGCAGCCAATACACTCATAAAGTGATGACTTGGGCAAACCGCTTTGATATGCTGTGCTTACGTGCACAATGCTGGCAGCACACTGCCTAATGACTCGCGACAAACATGCTTGCTCTAAAAAAGAATATAAAAATCAGCGTAACTAATACAGGTCTCCAATCCCAAAGTTGACCGACAAAATTTGTTCCCCCCTCATTTGAAATTGTGCCTTACGCCTATGACTATCACACACAGATGAACTCTATTTACATCTCACTCACCTTTCGTCGGTTACACTAAGCGCCCCATTAGCACTTCTGATGAATCTATACCTATACTGAAATTGAAAACGGAAAAGTAGAATCAAATAACAGCTACTAACTTTAAGAACAACAGTAACGGAACGATATCTTTTGTGAAGAATAGACCAACCGAAACTTGAACCACAACAAAACATCTGGCTTCGACAAATTTTCTAGCTGATAACTTTTAGATATGTACATTATAGCTTCACCTCTATTTCGTATTTTCTGAGCGGTTTTATTAGTGCACAGTAAGAATCGTTTTACAGTTTAAATACTTAGGGTCAATCATTAGTAAGACCGGTTCAAGACCTGAGGTGTTAGCCAGAATTGCCCAGAACCCTGAGTGCAATGAGCAGGTTCGACATCCTATGGAAAGACAAGAAGATTCAGCTAAAATTTAAAGTCCGACTAATGCGCACTCTTGTCTATTCGATATTTTTGTACAGATGTAAAAGCTGGACACTTACTGTATACAAACACTAGAAAGCAAGTCCTTTCGAAGAATTCTTGATGTTTCATACAGAGATCGAGTCACCATTGAGGAGATTTACCGACAGATTGCACTAGCTATAGGACCGTTCCAGCACCTACTCGATACTGTTAAGGAGAGAAAGTTGTGTTGTTTTGGGCATGTTTCCTTGATATATTACTTTACCTGTACTTCACAACTGTACGTCAGCAAAAGTAATACTAACTACGCGAAATTTCACGGTACTTATTTATACTATTTATTTATATATTTATCCTACTCAAGATACGTGCAACTCAAGTGTCCTGATCTACAAACGTAGCTCTGGTAACGCTGTTCAAGTGCACTCTGAGTTCTGGACCATTCTGCGTTTTACCCTCACCCTAATTCGTTTGATCAAAAAGAGACCAGAATTTTCAAATTCGGCCATGCTCCAACCCATAGGACTTCCTAAATAATTGCAACTTAGCTCTGGTGACGCTGTTCCAGTGCACTCTGAGTTCTGGACCATTCTGTGTTTTAGCCTCACCCTAATTCGTTTGACTAACAAGAGGCCAGAATATTCAAATTCGGCCATGCTCCAACGCATAGGACTTCCTAAATAATTGCATCGTAACAGTAATAGGCGAAAGATTGCGTACTTTCCATATTTAAACAATCGTATATGATGCTCAAACTTAACTCGAGTGGCTTTGACTTAAATAGCGAGGTAAAGCAAATGGTTCAGCTTGACTACTTCAGCATATTTTGTGATCAAAACACTTTAATACCAAGGCTAAAACGCAGGGCTGTCCAACATAACCATCTTTTCATCTAAAAGCCACAACAGCTCCCAATCTTTTATCTGTAGACACAAGGTCTACTATCTGACTTGACAGTGGAAGGAAATCATAGTCACTAAAATTCTTCCACCAAGTTCTTTCGTAATTAATACGAGAAAAACTGCCGACTGACGACAATAACTTGATCTGCAACCAGCGTCTAACAGATGATCAGGGCCACACCCATCTGCAGATCAGCAGCTTGATGGTCACATATCGTAAACCAAAATACTAGTGTTAGAAAATAAAAATCTCAATTTGCCACGCCTAGTTACACAACAATGCCAATGGAATATTTTTACACGTATCACACCAAATAAAAAAAATAATGTAATAAAAAGTTATACTAAAGTAAATAAATAGTATTGCTGAACATGACGAACACGTAGAGGTTAGTGTGCGAGAGCATGTTGCAGCACGTTGGCTTCTTATAAATAGAGTCTTCCCCCCCCCCCCCCCCAGGTGAAAATAGCGGTTATTTGCTTCTTACCCCCGTCCGGACGGGCCTCAAACGAGCTACAAAGGATGAGCTATTGTCTGGAGCGCAAAGAGGATAAACAAGCAGACAAGCGGGTAGGCAATGACCAATTTCTAGTAGGTAAACATGATGGGCAGAGATATGCATTGATGAGTGAATCGACCGGCACCGAATACATACTTTTAATTGCCAACAAGTAAAAAATAAGCTTGACAATGAATAAATTTATAATAATGAGGGCCAAGAAAGTAACAGAATGGATAACACAAGAAAAGCATAAAGTCGAACGCCATCTGTTTAAAAAACAGGTCTGCTGCAGCTGGAAACAAATGGATTGGCAGCACACGAGAAACGAGGGAGGTTATACAACAGAAGCAGCCTGAAATCTCAACATTTAAAACACTAAAAACCAATTGAAACAGGTCTAAGAAATCAATGAAGAATAATAAAAGACATGCAGGTTGCATGATATTTCAACACATTGCATAACTTTAAAAACCTTGTCCAAGAAATATCGATGCTGTTTGGCTTTAAATCCTTCAAATTTTCAGCACGAGTTAGTATGCTGTATTCGCAATACCCATACTTCAAATCGTTCGAAGAGAATCGATTGATTCTTCTTGGGAGACTGGATGTGCACGCAGATCAACATCTCACAAATCCATTAAGATATCTAAAAAACAGTATTGGTTCAAGGAACTATCCTTGGGCACTCCA
>JAAAKL020003130.1:0-23961 GCA_010016065.2 Carybdea cf. marsupialis auct. non (Linnaeus, 1758)
AACTAATTAGCGAAACAGACTTTGTTTTCAATCTTTCTCTGTTTCGCTAATTAGTTACCGTTGTCTTATTTCTTAACTGCCTGTAAATATAAAATCTGTAACCGAATAAAAGCGCTTGCTGGCATTTACCTAGGACTTCTTTTTAAAGTGATATTTACACGATCGGATACCTAGGAATGCATCCAATCTGTAAATTATTACAGTTGCTTCTGCGTAGAACCTTCAAATGACTAAATACTACTTGGCAATTGGATCTCATCTACAACTACTAAGAGTTTTAGGCATGACAAGAGATCTATGCACCATCATGCATTGATCCATCATTTATCAATGTCACAGGGAAACAGCATTGTACAAAATGGTAGCATACATTCCCTACAACAAAAACAGGAGAGTCGTTCATCGGGTTAAGAGACAAATCCGTCACCACATGAAAAGAAAATATATCAAACTAACTTTTGAATATCTAGATTAAGTCAATTTATATTTGGATGAAGGCCTGCTGTTTCTTTTTTAACAAACCTAGGCATGAAGATGGGGCATTTACAGAGTCCGTGAGAATATGAAAGAAGATACGAGTCCATAGTTGTGTTTCACTGTGATTAACCGAGGCCATCTAAAGGCAGGATGGATAAATTCAGGACTGCCCTATGAAATTTTGCTATCGCTGTTGCCTCCTTGCCTGCCAATGAAAAGAGCTTGTCGAGGGTGTTAAAATATTAATAAGTGTAGGAAGACAATCTTTAAAACACGACGGATTAGGTCATTTCTGAAAAGGATACAAGTTTAATATCATGCAAGCACACACGCAGGAGATTTGATGAGTCCTTTCCTGTAGGAGAGTAAAAGAAAGTGGCCTAATCTCTTAAAAGGATGTCTATATGCACACTATAATACAATGCCTATATTTTAATAAATAGGGGTAGGTTATCGGCATCCTTTGAGAGCTGACTTGCAGCTGTCAAGTCGGGAGTTGAAGGCGAATAGAATAAGAACTCATCCCTGTTTAAACGTACTTGCATGTGTTAACGAGGTAAGAATGAGAATTAGCACTTTTTGATTTTGATGCTATTAGAAGTACCATCAATATCTCTTGATTTAGTTAGTAGAGACGGGGGCTGGGGACCTTTAGGGGAGGTTGTGTTAGAAATAGCAGTGAAAAGTTCTCAACATGCAGTGATATCTTGAAAAGTAAATTTCTCGTTAAACAGTTAGTTTTAAAGTTAATACCGATTACTATTCAATTTAACTGCAGAATATCTCCAAAAGAACTATCGAAGGCTAGATGATAGAGAAAATTAATCTTGAAAGGAGTCGCAAGGGCTCAAGCCAGGGACACACAAACATACACCTTACTGTAGTATCTTGGTCCATTCTAATCCATGTCTATTATGGAGCAGCTAGCTACTGACGTCCTACTAAAATATCAAAGTGAGGCTAGGGACAAACTCGTAATGGAGTTAGCCTTAAAAGCCAATTTCAGTCGCCTGTAGAGCAGAAGATTCTAGAAGAAAGCAATAAATTACATATATCTAAGTTTTTTGATAATCTTGACAATTTCCTTAGCTAGAAAAAAGGCTACCAAAAAGTGAAATCAAAATTTCAAATAAGGGACCAGATGCAGAACTGCAACGTTACTATGATAAAGAATGTGTAAAGAAACATACTTAGAAAACATATTTACGCAAAAACAGTCATTTGCTAAGTTTCAATAAAATTTTGGCCGGGAGTACATATACATGGCATCATCTACTCTAATGGAAGAAAGTGAAAATTGAAGCTTATTTAATCCCTTGACTATGGGCACGCCTATGATTCTCAGGTAAATGAAAATATACGGATAACAAAAGTTAAAGTAGGAAACCCATGGCACGTATCCAAGGGGGTCTATTGACAGCTACGTAACTCCAAAACACGGAAAAGGATTTTCTTAGCTTTATCGTAATAAACGTACATAATGTCTTGAGCTTAATCTATCCAGATGTAGATCCTCTAATTAACCTCCCTAAGGTTATCTAACCAAAATCAATGATAATGAACTTTGGTAGTTGAGCTTTCTTCGCAATGTGGAAGGAAGGCAATACGAAATACATGAAAAGAAGCTCGTACGATCTATATCATGAATAATGCAAAAGAAGGCAAGCTTTCCATCAAACACATGACTAGCTGATCAGTCGAGTATCATTGAAACATCGGATAGAGAACAGAGAGATGTTTTCATAAGTTGAACTACAACTACCACATAAGCCAGGTTAATAGGTAAACACCTGCTTGTGACATACTGAGGAAATCGATAGAGGGAAGGGGGCGTGGGCGTTAAGTTGCACTTATTAAGTATATCAATTACTGCATACAGTCAGCTCTATCAAATAATGCAAAGGGAACCCATTTCCATGAATTTCGTCTGATATGTAAATGGACAATAATTTAATGCTGTATCGATGGTACTGTCTCGGCGTTCTTTACCTCAGAAACTTTGTGAACTACTCTCCGGTATTAAAATCAAATAACCAGTTTGTTATCATTTTAAAAATTCGAGTTCGTCACTTGTTATTCAAATTAGATTTCCTATTCTATGTCCAAAAGTTGCGTTGTTCAAGTACTAACTAGAGACGGCGCCATTAATTTCAATCCGAGCAGGGCTAAAAACGTATTTTAGTGACGTAGGAGGACCTACCATCAGAGATAACCTTTACTTAGCAAATATTAGGGGGACTATAGCACCCCAGCCCCCACCCAGTGGCGCCGTGCCTGGTAAAGCCTTGTTTTCCTGACGAAAACCACTTTGTATAGTATTAGATTTTTTTGTAACACACACAAGATGGATATAAAGAAGGACGAAAGTCAAAATTCTAAAAACAGATCACAGCATTTCACTTCTCAGCTCCTATTTTAGGTTCTTCTGTTTATTTTTGTTTCGGGAAATAGTAGTGTCATTCATATTCACTTTGTCCACTGAAACATTAGGAGAGTGGAGTCCAATTTTTATCACGACGTCATGTTACTGCCAACTTTAGCTTTTTGAAAGTTGTTAGCACACAGCAAGCGGTACTCAAATCAACTAGTTGACGCCGTCATACTCGTCTTAAATAGGAAATGATATGGTTAATATCCAAAAGCCGCTGTAATTGCAAGATCTTATCTACAACAAATATGATTTCCACAAATCTAATTTTCTTTAGCTTGCGTGACGATCGAAAAATCTGACATCAGCAAAATATATTTGGCACGCCATGCTTTCCGATTCCTATCTTTGTGATAAATGATCAACTCTCGAAGAAAACTCCATGTAAAGGAGTGTTGACACGTGCAATAATCCCTTCTAGTTGTGCTTGTACACTCCAAGCAAATACTATTGCAATAGCAGATAAATAATTAAAAGCAAGTGGGAAAAGGTTAAATCCAAGGAAATTATAAGTAATCCATAAGAAAGCTTTTACTTTTAATGTTGTGATAGCTCAGAAAACTTTAGCGCTGTTTACTTTCACAAACGTGGATACCTTTGTTATACAGTTTTAATTTAGACCTTATTTTCTAGTAATGCGTCATATTTATTGCTATTTCCATAGCTGCAAAATAGTGTAAGAGTGTGCGATTACCATTAGAATGATTGTCAGTGCTACAACTACTACTACTACTACTACTACTACTACTACTACTACTACTATTACTACGACTACGACTACGACTACGACTACGACTACCATTACTGCTGCTTTTGCTAATACTACTCCTTCATCCACAAGGACTAACTGCTACTGCAACCACCTCTACAATATACTAAATGGTATGTGTATGTCTATCTATTCTCTATTTGTCTCATCGTCTATTATTTCTGTGTGTAACTAAGTTCTATCCCATTATCACAATTTAGCACGTCTCTACAAACTCACTATTCAGATGTATTTTTCAGGCCTGCATGCAAGATTTTACTGAATAGCTATGTTGAAACTAAATACACGTGTCTATGTCATAGATGCTTTGTTGACTTTACAGTGTACAGATTTTGCATGTCCAAACGTAGATACCCGAAAAAGGCACAAATGCACTTATGCTTGTGAACATAGTGCCTCGTTTTTCTCTGTCTGTGACCCCTTCCATCACTAAGGCCTTCCTTCATCCCCTTCTAGAAATAGCTTCAGTATTCAGAGGTTGTACTCAGTAATGGCTTTAGTATTCAGAGGCTATCCTCGTAAACTAACCCGATAAATGTATCGTATGTTTACTTCATATTGCTGAACGTTCAATCGAGTACAACAGGTGCTTCAGTAGAAAGCCGCAACAATCTGCTCTATTCCACGAGATAATAAGCGACGCTGCGGGGCAGAAGCCATTAATCACTTTTTAGATAAAGAGTGACACATGCTAACGACACTATGGAATTCAGGCTCGTTTTTCGTGGGGTTGCGGTGAACTAAATTATATAACTAACTTTACTGATACTTTTGTGAAAATAATTCTATTAATTTTCCAGTCCTGATGTCAAGCGATTCTTTGGATTTCCTACTGTCCTGTCACAAAAGTCAATTGTCGTACTTTATTTATCGACACATTAAAATCACATGTGCTCATTTAGGACGCTACGATAAATGCCAAAGGTAATGCAATTTCCCGCCTCTCTTTGTTGTTTTTACATAGTTAGGTATTTACTTTTCAGCAGATTGTACGTGCATGCCTGAAGTAAGGAAGGGTGCAAAGTAAGTACTGTTTTTTACTCATATATTCGCAGCTGATGATTGTTTATCATAATTACCTAAGCAGAAGTTATGGAGTGAGCATTTCCTAGCTTTAATGCAGTTATTGATAAAAAAAATTTCCAGCAACTTCATGTTTACTTACGTGATGTTATGTTAGGTAAACTTCCATGTAAGGGTTTTGATAGTTTCCTTTCCACTCTTTGTAACAGTGAGATGAACTTTACAGTATCGTGTCTGTTATTTTGTTCTAATTTTACTAAGTTTTAATTTTTTCCGTAGGACCCTTAACATTATGTTTGCTAGGAATTTTTTTTAGTTGCTAATAATTGCATTTTTAGTTTTGCCAGGTGAATATTCCTCTTTCCAACCATACTTTTTCAATAAGACACAATTACCTTTCCAACAACATAACAAAAAAATCCTAAAAATCTCATAGTTACCACAATGACACTACAACAAGACAAATAATGTATCTGACGAATCGTAACACGCAATAGAATAACTACATGAAACGCTATTCCAAGGTTCATCGTATTTTGTAAACCTGTCTGACAGTTTATGATACCTTAACATAAGCATTAATTTAGCTGCAGTAGAAAGTAGTACGGCAGCGAGAAGACAACTAACTTCCCCTGTTTTAATATTTTCGGTGATTTTCTCTACATAACGTTAGATAATCGAAGATCCTAGTTTTCCTGAAGACTTTCAGTGCTTAGAATAAACTACATCTGCCCTTGAAAAAGTATTTCTCATGTTTCTGACTCTGATTTTTCTTCACGACATCCATTCAAGAGCATCTCATATCTTTTTAACCAATGAAAGCCTCAAAATCCTTTATTCATTCTTTTCCCTTGTTATTATGCCTACTCACCATGGTTGTGTGAAGTTCTTTGATGAAAGTGAAAGGTCACAAACAAAACAACAGGCATAACGATTTGCTCCAAGCTCTCATTAATGCACCTGTCTATTAGAAGCACTTTACTTTTTCTGGCTTTCGAAGTAGACCGATGACCTTGAAAGAAGACAAAAAACCCATGTCAGTTTAGCAAGGTAAGCGTATGCTTCAAATTAACGATATATGGTAAATGATCTCTTCAGTGTAAATGCCTGTTTTTAAACCATACAGTAAGATTGCAGTTACCTTCTATCTTGAAAAATTCGTTCATCCAATACCGTGGGTGATTTTAGTTAAACGATGTACCATAGTTAAGTAACCGTTAAGCTCACCAGTTAACACATACCTCAATCTCACAACCTGACCACTGAAAATCAAGCACTACTCACTTTATAAAAGCTTCTACATGATCGAAAATTTGCAATCGTTTTCAGTTTTATATGCTTAAATACCTTTAAAAATTCAAGAATTTTGTTAGCACTAGTTTACTGTTGTTGAACTTCTTACTATCAGTTCGTGATGTCATAAACTGTCTTATGTCAACACAACAGCAGTAAGATCGATTCATTTGAAATGATTAGGGCTTTTTCGTAGCTCGACGTGAGGATATAATAGAAAAAGTATTTCGTTTAATTTCAGGTTTCATTAGGTATTGAGTTATAAGGGATTCGTGGTTTAAATCTTGTATTCCTAAAAGTAAAACAACCGAAAACTCTTGGTTTCGAAAACAAATTGCTAAGTTATTGAATGCCCAAGTAAACAATGCGAAGAAAACAAGTCACGTCATTGACAAATTTTGTGAGATAAACAAACTGATTCATTACAAGGGTTTGTTTACTGAGTATTCTTAGTATCGTAGCATTTCAAAAAGTAGGGTTTCTGAAAAATCACAATGCACCTCATTTATCAAAAAATACACTTTCTAGAGTACGGTTGGTTTTTTAATTGTTTTCAAAGTAAGTTGCCGTGGATTCTTGATCATGAATTAAAATCATGAACTCCCTTTCCACTACATAACTTGGATGTGGTTGGATTTTTAACAATCTGATAAACCTTTCTTCCTTAAAGTTAGTTATTGTGTAGGTAGTAAAAATGTCAGCTATGTGCAAGCCAATTTCAGACAAGAGACTTCGTCAGATTAATGCCCCTTTACAAGCAACAGATAATTATGTACAGCCAGCGCCTACTTGGCAACATGACTACATTAACTTTTCCATATTGTAAAGGAACAACAGTGACCTCACAATCCTAATCAAAGAGAGCGTTCTGCTAGCACATGAATTTCCTTTTCTGAATAGGACAGTTGCAGTCTATTGCTCTTGCTCTTTTTACGCGCTATCTTTCATTTTCACGCGAATATTTGTATGTTTTTCAATGAACGATATTGTCCAAGTTGTAGACTTATTGCACACAAATTGGAACAGCAGGGCCATGGCTAGCGGGAGGCAAGGGGAATATTGCCCACTCCCCAGTCTTAGTCTTAAAGGTTTACCTCTCTTGAAAATTACCGTAAGTACTACATGTTAGTTATGATAAATCCGGATAGGTCATATAGACAAATGATAAAAACCAATTTTACAGTTGGCAACAAAATTTTTGTGCCTCAAAGACGTAGTGCAATGTATCCTGCCAATCAATCCCCTCCTTTGCCACCCCGCCTACCCCAGGGAAAAATTTCCTACGGACCTTTGTATTTTAAACATTTTTCAGTGAAAGAATAGAGCTAAGGAAAGTTTAAGGAAATGAAAACGAGAATGCAGATTTAATAAGAGAAGTTCATAGCCGAAAAAGTTCTTCAGTTGTAAAAAACCACAAAGAGACGTTCATGCACTCCTTCTAGAAATATACAGTTCGACAAATGAAAGAAATCAATTGTGAAAATGTCTTTAAATCTCATATCGCATATTAACTAAGTAGCACGTTTAAAGTGATTCTAAAGCAGAAAAGTGCCGCTGTCTATTTAGGAAAGTCTCCTATCAATCCCTGGAAACGTGATTATGAAGTCAATAATAAAAAGCCAGATAGCAACTATATTTATTTTTTCATAATTATTAAGCAATTTGTGAATAGCCTGATGCGTATGGATAATTTAAAGGATGAACAAAAAATATTTTTTCGCATATTACGGCATAACTTCTGTTTTCATCAGTTAGAAATGACCCAAAATTAACAATTTTTTCAGGCAGAAAAATAACGTCCATTATCCATGTTGTATTGTTTATCAATTCATGTTTCCTTTCCTATTTTCCCTGCTGCTGGAGACTGTCCTCTTATACTATTTTCAATGGCATTTTATCCGACCAACAAGGGAATTGTAGACCTAACCACTTCCCAAAAGATAGATTTAAGTGGTATTGAGACACATAGCTCACTAAAGTCTTCAAGGTTATTCTTAGAGGTGGTCTCGGTTACATTTATATTTGAATGTGGTTTGAGCGAGGAAGATAATTAATTTGAATGTTAGGGTAACCGGTCCTATAACTTGAGGCACAGTATGAATGTAAATAGTAAACAGCTCTTTCATCGTAGCATTTTCTGACTTAGGTGTATGATTTAGACTGCCGTAATGCAATTGGTTGATGGTTGATTGTTCCTGTCCATCATAGTAGTAGAAAAGGCAGTGCGGAAATCAGGCAAGTGAAGGTGACCTTGAAGAAGAGCAGCAACGTTTAGATTGCAGGGTGTGATGGATTGCAGGAAAATGGCGTAAATATGCGTTATGCTGAGAGGAAGTGATGACGTCACAAATCAAAAGTTTTAGAAATAGTACAATCTGACTCCAGATATCGAAAAGCAAGCTTGGAATAGGCCGTTTCCCAAAGTAGGAGACCTGTAGTGTATATAGTATTTAAACTAGAGGCGTTTGAATCTCAATATCTCTGGTCAAAACTCTGTTGATATTCCTTGGTTCCTTACGTTAGGAACTAGCATAAAATAATAGAGTTTTGTTAGAGAGATTCAAAACTTTGAAACCTGTTATCTTCGTGCTGGGAATGGGCATCACTCTCAATTTTGGCCATTGGCGTTCTTGCTAATAGGTTAACATGAAAATTGAGTTTCTTCCCCTAAATTCAAAAATGTTCAAAATCGTGACTTTACACTTTCGCACCACATTGGTGGCAAACTTTTCAATCACCACTTTAAGTAGGAACCACACACAGCCTGCAAATTGGTCCCTCAAACCTTCCACTCTCGATATGCTTCCTTCGGTAACCCCTGCCTACGGTACTATTCTCATCCCTCGTGGGCAAAATGGTTGTGCCACTATGGTGGATCAGCACTGAAGGATCAATTTCTGAAATCACTCAGATGTCAACTGAATTTCTGACTGTCAAAAAATGTTTACCAATAGCAAAAGGTTTATACTTTTCATCAAAGGGAGTCCTTAGACATCACGTGAGATACTATTTCGAATAAATAAACAAGGGTATCTCTGGTAGAGTAACGTATCGGGGAGCATCTTTTCTGGCACTGAATACAATCATGTTCCGAGGTATATCCGCCTGGTCGGTGTAAAATTGTACAGCAATACAGAATTTTATGTTGAATAACGCTCTTATGTCAACTGCCCCTTATCCATAAAAACAATAACTACAGCAAGACTACTATGACAATCCTCATTATGATGATTTAGTTCTCTGGTCAACAATCAGGGTTCCAAGTCTCCCAAGGAATCTGTGGAGAACTCGGAAGGTCTCGCTACTTTCTAAAGTTCTCACGTAACAAACTACTGTATGTTCTTTATGAACGTTTATCGAGAAATCCTTGGTCACGTCTTTCAAATCAACCGAATGATTTAACAATAGGCTCTTGTTTTTTAAATCACTAATTGAACGTTCAGAGATGAATTCGCTAGAGTTCTTTCCCAGTGCGATAGGTTAGCATGACAAAGTAGTCACCAACGCCGTGTAAACTCATAATAGGGTACTTTAAATCATATGGCAGACGGGATCTTTGGTTTGGTGTGACAGACAGTTCGGAACACGAAGGTATGTGTGCTTGTAGAGAGACGTCATTGCATCGATGAAAAAAGTGTTGCTGAAATTTATTTACAGCATCAATAAGGGGCATTTGTTAAAACAAGTACAAAATCCTTGTTCATACACAACACAAGGGATTCATATCTCTTACATAGTTACTAACAAAAAAAAGCCATGCAAATGCCTCGAGTTTCTTCTTGTTCAATTTGCATTGTGTACAACTTTCAATTTAATCATTCGAAGCGTGAATAAATTCCTTTTCTTTTAAGAATTGTTCACGTTACCGATGGAATTTTGAGTAACCGAATCATAAAAAAGGGTGGAAAAGTGTCTTATTTTGTAAACAACGTTATTTCAGTCACAGGCCCCTGATGAGAAGTAGGTTTCATATAGAAACTATAGGAAATGTAAATAGCTAGTCGTGGTAAGAGAGAGTAGGCTAAGAAAAAGGTAACGTTTCTCTGTACTCATATTTTTAACACAAGAAGAATGTATTTGATAGCTTGTATGGACACGGTTTCAAATATTTTATCTGTTTTCCAAGGATCGTTAGAGAGAAGAGTGTGTGTGTCACCAATCATCAATATTTATTACTCTTTACCAGAAGCAATCAATGCAGGAGCAGATACCTGACGATACGAAAACTGGGACATAAAGTAATACACCACCACGGATTTAGGCTTTAGTTGTTAAAATTAACCTATTGCGGTTCCATGGTATTATTAAGGGAGTGTCCATCTATTGTTATTTTTGGTCAGTTCAATTTCAAAGTAGTTGTTACTCCTCTCTAAATCCATTTTACTTCGTCGTCCGATCTCCTACAGGTAAACATGATTCTTATCATGCGATCAGGATAGAAATAATCTTTAAAATACTTGAGCTCAAGTCTTCTCCGTATTACAAATTCCGATTTGTGGCCAAAGACACCAGACAATCTTACGAATATTGTACAAGGATGACTTACCGTCGCCAAAAGACTGATCATAAAAATTAGAAAGGGTTCATTAAAAATTTCTAAACCTTGCCTACACGTCCCATATCCCATTACCTTACAAATACAGAGTGCTCGTCATTCCTTCATTACCTCTCGATTAGCTCTATAATGAAGTTAAAAAGTTCGATAGCCCTTCTAGTCTGCAACTTACAGTAGAGAGTGGCACTGTCAGAAGTCATATATGCCAATGATGTTCAGGCGAGAACATTGAGCGGAGAGCGCAGAGGTGTTGCATTCCCTCTATTGAGCCTGTTTTCCAATTTTCAGCTTACTTTCACAAAAATAAAATGAGCAGATACTTATACCTCTTTTCTTGCAACCGAATCGCGCGGAGCGTTGCTACCACCTTCCACAAGCATATTTTAACTGGTTTCTAGTGATACGTATTTATATCGGGAAGGTCTCGATTGCGCTGGTGTATGGGTGCGAGAACCTAAAGGTGCATGCCAGTGCCTAGAGGGGAAATTCTTGAAAGTCAAGGATATCAATGGATAACGGAATATCGTTTGAAGAGATTAGGCCGATGTCACAAAAATTTTACTCTCATGGAAAATCAGTACAGATAACTATTTTCTATCTAGTTTACTTAGCTTCATTAGAGACTCTATAAGGTATGTGCTTTTGACAGTGCATGAGCGACTCGAGAGGTTCTACTTTAAAGTCATTGTGGCTATTGGAATAAGCTCTTGTATTCGCTGCTGGACAAAGAAGGGGAAATCATGCTCCCACCTTCAGCCAGGAATGATACTATAGAAACATCGCAGCCAACCAGTTTGCTTAGGAGGACCGAAAGTGTCGATCTACTATCGAAATATAACTGTTTCGCATTTGACAAAAAAGGTACGAATGCCACATCGATCCTTGATCAAAGCATGTAGTCTTGAGTCTTAATAAAAGGCAATTATGTTTCAAATCTCCAAACACTACAAACCATGGTTGAGTTGTGCTGTGACGTATGCAGTCCCTTGCGGTATGGAGGATCTTGTATTCAATCCACACTAGCTCAGTCGATAGTGGCATTCGCCGAATTGTTTGGTTCCCAGGTTAGAATCCAGGAGTTAACATTCCTTCACCAGAGGCCTTAAAAAGTTCGGAAAATGTATGGAATATTTTAAGGTAAGGGGGTAAAAGTTTATTTTCAAAAAGATTGAGGCAGAGCAGTGTGGAAACTTCCCAAGTGTGATCGGAGGCAATGGGGGCGAAGGGTTTTCTGACGTTGATCTGCGCAATGGTCTAGCATGTAGACCAAGAAATCCATTGACTGAAACATATTTTGCATTAGACATCCTAACGTTCTCCTTTCAGTTAGCAGGTTGATTTTTTTTTTGGAGAGAGCTGAAAATGGCCTCGCCGAGCCACCTTAAGTATTTTTAGTTATATTTCGTTGCACTGTATAACTTGTGAATGCTTCATAAACATCATGGTGAAAATTAGGCCACACCCAGAAGGTAGAGCAGTTGCCACAGTTGAGGTTTCATCCATTTTGAAGGCGAAGATGTGAGAAAAGGTAGTTAAAAAGTGACAGTACCCTCAGGTTACCATAGACATGTTTCTCTAGGCTTGGAAGCCAAATCCTCTATTTAAAAATAGCAGTATCATTTAATCTTTTCTTGATAAAAAGAATGTTAATTGTTTCGACTACATTGATCAATTCCAATTAGCATATGGATAGGTGTCTTTACTTCAAATAATCTGATAAGAACCTTTCCAAGGTACATTTGTTCCAGGAAGTCAAAGGATAAACAGCGCAACGTATTTTTGATTTAGCAGTGACGTCGACTATGGCTCCACAAGATGCTCCCAGGAGATCAAAGTGTGGATGTTGAGACTTAACCGTTTCTGTACCTCGAAAACGTAAGATATTACTTACGTCAAGGCACAGGTTATAGTTAACCATAGCGGACGCCTGGGGTTAAAAGGTCAGTCCCCCAATAATCTTCCTTCAAAAACATAATAGGTTAGTAACCCATAGAATGATATCTAGAGTCTGAGTTAGAAACTAGAGATTCGAAGATATTAAACATATTGTAGCACCATAAGGATTGCCAGATGCCGCTGTTAGAGATAAAAGAATGCCCGTTAGAGTATTTAATTGCTTGTGAGACTTTCACAGCTACTTCAGAATTCATCCTTAATGCGGAAGGAAAGTGATGACGTCACAAATAAAAATTTTTGGAAATAGTAAGATTTCACTCCGGATATCTAAAGGCAACCGTAGCATAGGCTGTTTCCCAAAATGGCAGACCTGTAGTGTATATAGTGTTTAAAGTAGAGGCATTTGCATTTCAAAAGCCTCTGGTCAAAACTCTGTTAAAATTCCTTGGATCCTCAAGTTAGGATCCAGCATCAAATGATAAGGTTTTGTTAGAGAGATCTAAAACTTTGAAAGCTGATATCTCGGTTTTGGGAGAAGACAACACTCTCGATTTTGGCCATTGACGTTCTCTTTAATAGGGCAACCTGAAAATTGATGTTCTTTCCCACAATTCAAAAATTTCCAAAGTCACACGGTTCCTCCGAAATCATCCAGGGCTATCAAATGCCAGCTCCTGTTGGAAACCTGAAAACCGGAATAATTTTCCCAATAGGATGCATCGGGGTCAACGATACCAAACGAGACGTCTGCTCACCTACAGGGGAATAAACCTCACCTAACGACCTCCTCCCAAAGAACTGTACTGCGGTTCTGTTCCCGCGACTGGCTGAGTTGGTTTCACTCATTAGTCGTCCTGTCATATTGCATCAAAAATTTGTAGAGAACCCCCATCTCAGCACCCTTGCTCACTTCGTCATGTGAAAATTCAATGTTCCTATGTTAATTTGTTATATGAAGTAATGAAGCATAGCCTATCAGTATTTGTCATTTGCCTCTTTGCAGAGATCACAAGTATTGTACCTCCCTCGAAAAGTGAAAGGACAACAGTTGTGGTAACTCTTCGATAGCTTATTGTGTACCCCCGGCATAAAAGTAACGGTGCATGACGATGACATCCATTGAAACAAGGAGCCGCGAAAGTTAATGAAACATTCAGTCACTCTACAACTGAACTTCAACCGGAGGCATCAAAACATCTTACAAACACATTAGGCCTCAATTACCAATTTATAACATCCCATGCACCAACGCCGCAAACAAGAAACCATTTTGCATTTGCAAGGTTATTGATCCTCAATTTGATAGTAGAAATCTGCTGATTCAAAGAACTATGGCAAAATATCAGAGTCTATTTACTGCAAGGTAAGATATTTATTTAAATATTTGCATTTTAGCTTTCATATTTTTCGAAAGTGTCTGGAGGTTGCTTTTTCTTGCCTTGTTGGCTAGATCAAGCCGCAAATCCATTTTACTAGTCTCAAGTAAAGGAATTTTATCTATTTCCCGGGGCGTCATAAGAGTTCACCCTAAGAGGAGAACTGTTGAAAGCTGTGATGATGAAGATCTTTAAATCATCACTCTTCCCACAGACAGATCATATGACGAGACTCTTGACTCTCCTTGACTGCATACCGTAGCTAAGACTTCAAATACGAATAGGCAAATAAAACTAGTTGTGTTCAACACGACATCAGGTGAGCAGCAACTCTTGATATTCGCGCTCGCGGTGTTATACCTGCAGCCCTTGGAGCAAAGGTGATTTTATGAACTTGAAATATGCGGTAAGTTCATTTTCAATGATACAAGATAAGTACAGGTACTGGAGGTACAATTTGCAGATGTTTTGTGTATCATTAGCGATGGCTAACTCATCACAAGGAGATTCCAGTACTGGCAGCCGGCGGCACGTCATTTTACTATTTCTCAATCGCTGACATTGAGCACGGTGTTCGGCACAAACACCGATAGGAAGTTCTCATACCGTTGCTTGGATAAAGCTACTCTCGTCAGCTTAGCCATAGGTCCTTGCAAGTGAATTCTACTCAATTGTTTGAGCTTGGATAATTCTTACGCCAGTTTATGTATACTAGTTGTCGTACTATAAAAACTGCCAATGTTGAAACTAGTGGAGCCTTTTAAGTCTTTACAGCTTACGAACTTTTGATTTTGTACAGCCAGAGTAGGTTGTGGCACCCGTGTTTTCTGTTACACAGCATTAGGTATGGAGCTCCATATTTGATAGTTGGATCGTGGGTCACCGTAATAGGGGAGCTAACGTACCTTAGGTGTAGCAGGTTGAACCTACTAACGTCGGGAAGGAGATGTTGGAAGGTTTTAAGATATGTGACAGTTTCATACTTTTTACAACAAATAATTACAGGTACTCACGTCACAAGACAACGTACACTCTGCCATAGTACCTACACATATGAGGCTTTTCATGAAAATATCGTGTCTTCCCATACTAGTAAATAAATGGGACTTGGGTACCATAACTTTATCGTTTAGTAATACTTTTAGGCTTTATTAAAATATTTTAAACAGTTTATCGAAGCTTAGGGTTAGTGATATAAAGAATCTTTTAAAATTTTGATTGGGTCAACGGGCACGCCCAAGTGAACTGTTAATAGCCCCACCCCACTCCGTTAGAAAGACACTATTGATACTTCTACCCTGGCAACCTTAGAATCAGTGGAATCCAAGGTCATATTACCTAATACGAGCTAAAAGCTCACCTTAAACATACAACAGTGGTACAGTGTCGTTTTCCCTAAACCTGGACGGTAATGCGACCATATGTAATAAGTCATCCTTTGTTATGGCTTTTTTTACTTACGAGCTATGTAAGTAACATAAAATTATGTCAGTTTCAAAGTTTGTATATTTCAAGGAAGGAATGCGGGACAGGTAGTACTGCGCAGTTCTTTTCATTCAGTTGTTCTGGAATTATTTATGCTCGGACATAACTGTAAGTTATTGTCTTGTGCATGCGGGACGTAGGATTATGATCCAGATTGACTTCTTTCGAGAACAAGATATTGTAAGCACAAGCTCATTTATTTTCTTAACTTGTGTGATAGTCAGGGTGTAGGCAACTTTTTGACTGCTTTATTTATGTTTGACCATGGTAATTGTCAACCATGTACTAAAACTTGCAGTTGAGAAGAAGTCAAGTCACGGTACTTCATTAACTTGGGGGTGGAAGAGAGATAGAGTTCGCAGTAGAAGATAAGGTTCGTGCGATCTCTTACGATAGGTTCTGGGGGTGTAACGTTCTCCTATTACGGTAGGAAACCATGTTCAACAATGCCCGGTGGAACTTCATGTAATGTAATTTGGTAATTTTTGTTTATATATTTATATATATATATCTGATTATCACATATTTTAGAGGTACCTTCTGTGCCTGGGGTTCTCTTTTCACGACATAGACGACATCACTGTTAGCTGTAGGCAGAGCATGTATGTATTGACTACCTTATTTAAGTGCCAACCAGACTGATATAATGATAACTTTGTTTCATCGAAAATCCAAATGTCAAAAATGACACACAAAACCTGAGAGATTTAACATTGTAGAAAGAAATTCTTCAAACTTCCCTGTTTCCTTGGAAACGAATTTGACATGTAGTCCAACCAAGATTCTTAAAAGATTCTTGAGGACTTAAAAATTCCATCATATTATTATCAAAATTACAGAAAATCTGCAATTAAATCTTTATTGTTGTTGATACAACGTTATATTTGTATAACATGAATAACATGACACAACTGATGTTTGACCAGCATTCATACTTGTGTGTGATTAAATCATTGTAGTAATACCAGGTTTTGTGCTTGTATTATTTACTTACATTACGGTTTACTCCAATAGGGAGGTTAGTATTGCAGTTGGTGGAAGACATATTGGGGTTCTTTGGTGTCACAGTATCACTAGACAGAATACTAGTAAGGGGAAATAAAATTGAAATGCCCTATAAGAAGTTCTGTTGGAGAATCAAAAGCTAAATCTATTACCATGCAACCAAGACAGCACTGTAATTTTTGAGAACAGAACAACATTCATGATATCTCTATTTGTCGACAAGTATGACAGTTGGTAACTTGAAATACTGAGTGCCTACCACACATGGAGAGGATATGTTTGGACTTGAATGGTGCTTCAAGCTTTTGGGATAAAACTTCCTTTATCAGGTCAGATACAATTGTATGTCACATCTAAAGATGAAAACAACACTCTTATCATAAACACAACCTCTTTTTCTTTCTCCTTCTGTTTTGGTTTTACTTCCATTTTTTCATGCTAGCATGGGTTGGACAGGGTATATTAATGATGTGCCAGATCTAAACTGAAGTTCCTCTGCAATAATTCTGCCTGTATTACCCTCTGCCATATCTTTCTCAGTCTACCTCTGGGCTTTGCTTCGGTGACATTCAAGTTGGTGCACTTTCTTAACCCATTATTTTGCTCCCTTCTCATAGATGACCAAACCAACTCAACCTCCTGATCTGCATAGCATATTCCATGCTATGAATACCTAGCCTGCTTCTTAACTCATCTAAGCTTTTTCTGTCTCTTAGGCTGGTTTTCTCATATCATTCCTTCCCAAATGATCAAAGTCATTCTGCTTCACTACCTATGTCTTACTTCCATACAATATAACACTACATACACAGGCTTCATACAACATACCTCATACTGGAATTGATAAAACTCTGCTAGTTAACAGAGGAAGTATGATAACTCCCTAAATTTTCTCCATGCAAATAAATCTCCTTTTGACACCCCATTTGCTACACAACATATCACCCATGTAACAGAACTCCTCAACTATCCACATGACACACCATGATGAAACACAACATGACAGAAGTGAATTGGTGACTTAAGGACAAAAAGTGGCAATAGCAATATTAACTTGTAAAGAATTGCAACAATATTGATGGGATGGTCTTATTAGCCGAAGAATAGTAGGTAATTGTTGTATGTCAACAATATGTGATCTGGTGAGATACCACAATAATAGTACCCCAAGATACTGCAATTGACATATGGAAATACTAAAAAATGAGCATTGCAGGCCTACACATTTTATAATCAAAAAGGGGTAAAACGACCTAATATAAAATGATCTGAGAGACTGAATAGCAATGCAAACACAGAAGATAGAGTATGGAACCAATGATGAATAGAAAAAGAAACAACCCTGAATTCATTATGAAATGTTAGATACGTTTGTTTGCATTCAATCTTCATATAACATCTTGCATATACAGAGTTGGTACTGGGAGACCATAAAGGTCTTTTTGAATTGTAAACACATAATGTGTCTCAAGTTCAGGTGTTGTCAGTATTGCCTGCAATGGAGAATTTAGGTAGATTTAATGAAATATCCATGCCAGGTATGTTGATATTGGGTCCATTCAGTGCAGTTTATGAAGACTATTGTCCTTTTGAGCTGTAAAAGTAGAACATTCCTTTTGCATGGGCATTTTATCAATGGGGTGTCCCATCGCATAGAAGAAAAGCTGTCTGCATTTATTGGTGGTTTATTATGGGCATGTAAATGATATCAAACTGCCAACATACAAAATGTATCAGTAATTTCAATATCTACATAGCATTGCTATGATATCATCTGAATGGGGAATAGTTTGATGAAAAATTCTGTGGCCACATCAAAGCACATGTTTCTGTGTACCACACCGAAAACTTGTGAATTTTTCTGTGGTTTCAATTTCAGTTTAGCACTGTTTTTATATTGACCTGCCAATGGCAAAGAACAAGGTAAATGGAAAAGGGGCCCCTTAAAGCAGTCCCAGGTCTCTGTGTAGAAGACTGGTAACTCTTTAATCTTTCCATGATTTCAATAACAGTTTGGCAGCTGATGTTAGGTAGTGATATTTGTTATTGATGGTGACTTAAGTGAAGAGATAGCTAGTTATGTGGGACAGACATGTTTATCTTGATAGTCTGGGTGCTTTTAATTAGTTGATTAAATGTCACAAACTCTTCTATAACTAGTCCATAGTGATTTATCAGTATACTTTGTCTGGTATTTTACTGAACATATAAAGCAAGGGGAATAGGAAAGGGAGCTTCATTTTTCTCTGGACTCCATGACGTTAAGTAAATATAGTAACTTTTGCAATTTTCATACAGATTTTGAGCAGATTTGAAGGTATATGTCAATGTCATGTTGCACCCCAGGAAGCAACAAAATTAATGATATGGTATGATGACTATTATGACTTCTATACTTTTCTGAAAATACAGCTATATTGAAAAGTCCATCTATAAAGAAAATGCTTTTCCTGATAAGCCTAGCATCTTGCTGTAGAATGCCCATCTGATCCCTGTGACATAAGTTGCAAATAAAGCTCAACCCACCTTACTGCCCATCATGAGTAGGCCTACCTATTTAATTGTAACATGTCACATGGGTGACTAAACTTAATATTTTAAGTATCAAAAGACATCTGACGTACAAAAATACCTGATTCCATTTCATAACTGCAAGGATTGTAAGTAGCAATTCCACTAGTCTCCCCAATCTCACGTTGGATTACCATCAGTATATGCCATGAAACAGTTCCTGATCAGGGTCAAATTAAAAGATATGCCATCATCCTGGCCTCCACCAGGAAGTTTTGCCCCCATACTTCCAGCATGCCAGGACCCAGTTATGCTGCTGTGCAAGCCAAAACAATGAGAGATACCAGTACTGGATGCTGTAGGCAGAAGAGTGGTGGTCCAACAGACTGCACCAATTCACATTTCCGTACTCATTTAACCCCATCATTGAATAAAATATGATGTCTAGTTACTTTAACTTTAAGGCATCTGTCCAGTTGGAATATTGCTTGGTAGATGCAAAGGAAATGGGTGAAATCCTTATTAAATATTTACTGTTTATCATACTTTTTAGTGCAAAGTGCAATGAGCACACTTAATATTTCAAGATATGCATAGAAAAGCTGCTCTTACAGTCAAGTATCACCCAAAAGTGATGAACAAGACACATTTAAGTGTAGTACTGGCTTCTGGGCATTCTGTATACACACACATTTAAGTCATGCAATATATATATATATTAGATATCAGATATACTAGTACTGATAAACCGATGATGCAGTTTAAATGCTGTGCACTTCCCTTTATAGGGGGTAGGGCCATGTTGATGCACATTGGATAAAGTGTTATGATAAAGCAATATGCTGTAGGAGTTATTATGATGTTTGATTGATTAATTGTGCAGTATCAGGATGCCTCCTTTGGTGGAATATTAAAACATGTGTCATAATCAATCTTTACTTGGGGAGAAGGAAACTGTTAGTATTGTGATGGATTCAAAGATGACAAAGTTCCTTTTCTTGAGCCACCACAGTTGCTCCCTGCCCTGCAACAATGTTCGTTGATATTTCAACTGTGCAAACTTTTGTTATTGGCCTTTCAGTGACATGTTGCATCCCCTCTTCTTTTTTGTGGAAATGGTCGCTCTGTCTTTTTATAGGTATTTAACAAATGCAATGATAAATTTGCCTGCTATGACTTTCAATGGTGCAGGTGCAGGTATCCCAACAAGTTTTTAAAGGATGGCACATTTACCCTAGTTGCTATAACATTTCTAAAGTTAGGGAAATCACTGGTAATGAAATGGTAGGCCTAATGAGTAATGAAAAGGTCATGGAGAAATACCAAGACAGATCACTCAAAACTACATTGGCACCTTTTGTGATTGTCATCCTCTAAAAATAGATCAATGTATCAGGTTTTAAATTTATGAGCACATGTACCACATGAAGTCTGAAACAGATTTTAAAACATCTCAAAAGTATGACATAGCTTGTTACCTTTGTTTGCTTTCTTAGTGGTGTAGTTGTCAATTTTGATGATAGATTATCCCTTTGTTGATCTGTTCCCCCAGCAACTAAGCATATTACCTCTTATTCTATATCCACAATTAAATACTATTCTTTATCTCCATTATTTATTTATTTCTTAGTAACTAGAATTCTATTGCAAGCGATGAAATCAGCTTATGTTGGAGAAGATGACTTTGATTCAGACTTCTTAGTCTGACTTCTTAGTTTGGTATAATAGATTTTTAAATTTGATTGTGAACATCCATTCCGTTGTTGCTTAATACTGTCCATGTTGTCATGTTATCTTAAAGAAATTGTGATTGCCATGTCACACAAGAGCACAGTGATACCAGAAAAGCTTCATTCTCTCTATAATTTATGATGGCTTATGGCTTAAAACAGATGGTGGCTTCTCATACAACAGCTCTTAACTCAAATTAATGCTACCCACTCAATAATATTTTTGAAGTCCCATGTTATGTCAGCTGTGTATATGCAACTTGGACTTTAACCTTAGGTGTAGGGTTGGACTGGATTCAACTAACATAATCTCTAGCAAACATTTTTTTGAAGACCTTGATTGTGTGACATCATTGTGATTTCATTGTTTCACTAGACCAAATTTTTTAAATTTTACACTTCTTTCAATTTGTTTGAAGACTTATCATTGTTAAAAAGAAGACCACTACAAGACTATGATGACCAGCACAATAGACTCAAATTTGGAAGAGTCATGACATTTGTAGTGATTTACACATTTTAATTAGTATATTTACCTCGTGTTTAAATACAATTGCATGCCACACCCAGTAAATCCAAGGCCCCCCTCCCCAATCCCCATTGGCTTGAGATTTAGTTTTATATTGAAAGACACACTCTAAATAATAATAATTCTTAGATTAGCAAAATAGCCTTCGCGAACAATTTTATGAAGTGTGTTTAAATATGCCCCCTCCAAAACACAAATGTTAGGTTTGCTATAACCTGAAGTTAATAGGCTTAAAGAAAGCATTTCACCCAAGAAACTCAGACTATTTGGGGTTGTTCTGGAAAGAATTTGGTTTAAATATCATACATAGATTTTAGCAATCAATTTGAGGAACTTCTTGTAAGCTGAGGAGAGATGGTACAATTCTATTTAGGTAATCAATGTACTGTTTGGCCTCATATTTTTTTTATTTTTGAGGAGGGAAGGTTTTAAATTGATAACTGGGCCTCTTTGAAACATTGATCAGGTAAAAGTCACACATGTATGTGCAATTAACAAGAATGGGTAGTTTAAAAGAGGTATCAAGGCAACTTTACAGAAGACACTTACTTACCTAGCAACGACAATAGAACAGTTTTTAAGTATAAAGGAGAATATTTCTATATATAACTATAAGTAAAGCTGAGCATTTTACTTGTGCTATACTCCATGAACATGTACCATTGCCAAGGTAAAGAGTATCTTTGTTCCTATAGTTATTTATACTATTTTTATACTCCCAAATGGTATATATTTAAAGTAACGTAGTCCATGACACTATAGATGGCACAATGCACACTTTTCTTTTTTTTTTACCTTCTTCCAACAATTAATGATGTATAATTTCAAGATTTACACCCTTAATTAGATGATATGTTATCCACTTGAATCTGGTGGATCATAATCTTCTTCCTTGTTCCCAGTTATCCTCAATGTTATCAAGAACTGAGCTACAATATAACAATTGAAGACATGTCACTGAAACGGCCAACAGGATTGTGACTAAAAGTGCGCTGCTTGCCCTTCTGGCTTTTTATTATGTGTCTAGGTTTTGATGATGATAGTAGATTTGCTTCAGTTACTAGACGTAATTTGACTCTTTTTTTTTTACAGATACTCAAAGAAGAAGCTAGTTATACTTTGTGTAGCAGCAGTCATAATAATCTTGGGCATCGCAGTTGCCGTCTACTTTGCAATTCGAAACTCTAAATCAGAATCAGAGACTCACCCACGTAAAAACGGGAAACCTCATCATGGAAAAGTAGAAGCAGAGGAATACACAAGCGCAGCTGTCTCTGCAGATGCACCTAAGTGTTCGGAGATAGGGAAAGATCTGTTAAAGAAAGGGGGAAATGCTGTTGATGCTGCAGTGGGTGCCCTATTTTGTGCTGGTGTTATTAACCTGCATTCAACTGGAATAGGAGGAGGGGGATTTGCTGTGGTATACGATGCAAAGACAAAGAAAACTTATGCTCATGATTATAGAGAGACAGCACCTGGCGCAGCATCTGAAGGGATGTTCCTGAAAAGTGGTGCATCGTCAACTAATGGTATGTACGGCTCACCAAATTTTATTTTTGAAGAGTTGGTTGGCACTACAAAATTGTAGATAACCTTGAATAGAGGAATCATATGTGTACCAGAGACGCGTTTCGTTGCACTCTCATCAGTATTCATTA
Organism: Carybdea cf. marsupialis auct. non (Linnaeus, 1758); assembly: GCA_010016065.2. Lineage (NCBI taxonomy): Eukaryota > Metazoa > Cnidaria > Cubozoa > Carybdeida > Carybdeidae > Carybdea > Carybdea cf. marsupialis auct. non (Linnaeus, 1758). The sequence goes on from JAAAKL020003130.1 coordinate 22,736, forward strand.
AAACACAAAATCCCTCTCTGTGTCGACAGAAGGAATTTGTGTTTCCGTTTGAATGGTTTTAAATCTGTGCGCTTTTTCTATTGTTTATTTATTGTTCAATCATAGGTTGTTTTATTTGAGTTCGATCCTTGTCTTTGTTTATTGATTGTCCAATTATAGGTCGTTTTGTTTCTAGCTCGATCCTTTTCTTTGTTGTCTGTTAGGATAAATAGGCTTGTTCTTTTTAATATCGTTCTTGGTAGGGAAACAGACTGATGAGAGTGCAACGAAATCGCTGGTACACATACGATTCCGCTATTCAAGGTTATCTACAAATTTTATTTTGTAAATTTCGCAGGCAAAATATTGAGTAAATGTTGCTACCTTGCCAGTTTTTATGGTGGTGGCAGAGGCTTTCATTGAGCAGTCTTCACTCATCAGATACACTTGTGTACACAAATGTGTGAAACAACCTCTTAAATGAAACGATCTCATTTGGTGCATGGAAACTGTTTGCTTAGTACTTTTGAAGTACTTTTCAACACATGTACGAACTATTCAACATCTAGGTTATGTAGCTTCTAATACTAGCATAAAATGTTATATTATGTACTAATTATGCCATAATATATACTTATATTTATCGGAAAAGGTATATGCGTGTAGACTATGATTTTTGTACCTAGGCCCTCTACATATACGTGCAGTTGATGGTTTTCCTGGAAAGTAAAACGATATAGATGGATTTTGAAACCCGAAAAGAGAAACGTGTTGGCACGCACCAGAACTAAAATCAAGAAGTTGCAGTTCAACATTTGTTTATAATCCTAGTTGTTAAGTTGGTGTCACACGCCTTTACACTTACAACTTTTAGTGCCATGTCGGAAGACATTTCCAGCCTCATCTAAAGCAGTCCATTGTTTAAGAGATACGAAAAGATAAGAAGCAGTGTTGATAGTGAAAAGGTTAAAACATCCAAAAGTATTTATGTATACAAATGGCCTTGAAATATTTATACAATGTTTAGTAAACAGCAACATATAAACTGCTATTTGGCTTAATCAAAGGTTGAGAAACATTGAAATGATCGTACTCGTACCAAAGGAGGCATCGCACAACATAGTTAAGTGGTGTAGTTAGCTAATTATACAGCCCCCCCCCCCCCCCCCACCCCCCCCCACAGCCCAACAATCTCCATAATGAGAAAACACTCCCGCTCTTCTGTACTTGCTCTCTTCCCCACACCA